>PVIJ01002756.1:118101-151704 GCA_004024925.1 Scalopus aquaticus | reverse complement strand
AAAAAAAAAAAATTCAGGGTTATATTCACGCTCAGCACACCAAGATACTATAAGTTAGCACCTTTTAAGTCAGTGACCATCTCAATGTGGACCAGCGCAATCAACCTTCATTTCAACAGCAGTTCACTCCCCTCTCGCTAGTCACCCCGCAAGACCACCGCTCCCCGCAACCTCAGCTCCTGCCGAAGCTGAAGTTAGTGGTGAGGGCTGCTGCTCGAGCCAATTAAAATCTACAAATTCTTTTTTTTTTTTTAATTCCCAGTTACTTTCAAAGTGTCAAAGCCTACTCTTGACATTAGCCCCTCAGGTGAAGGATGGTTTTTGAATTCTTTTTTTTTTTAAGGTTTTTTTTTTTTTAAGATTTATTTATTTATACATACAAGCTGGGGTACAGGTCAGAGGCAGGGGGTGGGGAGAGGGCTCACCAGAGACAGAGTGGGGAGCAGAACAGGCAGATCAGAAACACCCTGCTGAGGGGGCAGCGGGCGAGGCAGGAGAGGTCTGCCGCGCCATGTGGGATTCTCCCCGGCTGGGTGTTGAACCCGCATCGTGCGCTGCCGACAGCTCCACAGTGCAGCGCTCAACCGCTGTGCCACCAGGGAGGCCCGGGTTTTGAATTCTAATGTAAACACAAAACCAAATTCCCGCTAATACTCCACTTCCCCTATTAACCAGACTTCATGTTCCTGGGCAAATTATGATGACTGATGTTTCTTATTACTCTAATTCCTATGGATTTTATAGTTTACAGATAGTAAGAAAGGATCTTTTTATTGAATGTTCTTATTTGTTTTAGAATAGGAAAACCCAGATTAAATAGAAAAAGTACATCTTAAAAGGGAGCTGTTATAAAAATAAGTATGCTTTCAGCTTAAAGTTTCTGGTTCATAGGAGGAGTACATGCACACCCTTGCTTCTGGGTTCCACTGTTGTCCAAAGTCTACACTTGCTCCCTGTTCATCCCTGGCCAGCCCAGTGGATTTCAAGACTGAGGAAATGAAGCAGGACCCGCTCGAGCAGCCTTTCTTCGGCTGGAAGCTGGAGGCCAGGCCCACGCAGACTGAGGTCTTCTAGGTAAAGGGACCTGCACTTTTTTTTTTAAGATTTATTTATTTATATATACAAGCTGGGGTACAGGTCAGAGGTGTGGGGCGGCGAGAGGGTTCACCAGAGACAGAGTGCGGAGCAGAACAGGCAGATCAGAAACACACTGCTGAGGGGAGCAGCGGGTGAGGCAGGAGAGGTCTGTCGCACCATGTGGGATTCTCTTCGGCCGGGCGTCAAACTCGCTTCGCGCGCTGCCGACAGCTCCACAGCGCAGCGCTCAACCGCTGCGCCACCAGGGAGGCCCACTTTTTTTTTTAAGATTTATTTATTTACGCATACAAGAACTGGGGTGCAGGCCAGAGGTGGGGGATGAGAGGACTCCCTAGAGACAGAGTGGGGAGCAGAACAGGCAGATTCACTGAAATCCACTGCTGAGGGGGGAAGCGGGGAGACAGGAGGGGTCTGCTGCGCCCTGTGGGAAGCTCCCTGGCCGGGGATCGAACTCGCGCTGCAGCTTCATAGTGCCGAGACTCAACTCCTGCGCCCCCAGGGAGGCCCAAAGGAAACTGTTCTATCTCTCAATGAGCATTTGTCTTTATTTTTCAATGCTGGAAGATCTGGCCAGGGGCATGTGCCGGACGGCCGCAGAGGAAGGGTCACCGCTCGGCGGCCATCACCACCGGCTCTCTCGAGGCCTGTCCAGAGGGGCCGACCCTGGGAAGACCAGGAGCCAGCGCTGTGGGGACCGGCGATGTCCCCTGCCTGATGCAGGGGTGAGGGGTCCCTGGGGAGCCTTCATTGGGGTGCTAACCCCATCAGGAGAGGTCCAGCCTCAGGCCCCGGTCAACACCCAAAGCTCACTCCTTGGGGGTCGAGTCTCAACCTTTGTGAGCTGGGGCGCTGTTCGGGAGACCCAGCACCCTGCGCTGCTGCCCGGGGCTCAGGCCTCCTGAGCCGGCCCTCGGGCTTCCCTCTGCTCTGGGCCCTGAGCAGTGTTGCCACACAGAAGCCCAGGCTGACCGCTAGATACCACGTCCTGCTAAGGTGGAGGCAGAGCTGCCCCCGGGGAAGGAACAAGCTGCCCAGGTCCCCCCCGACCCAGGAACCCAGTATCTCTGCCTGGGCGACCTCAGACACTTAGTCTCGCTAAGAAAGGGCCCGTTTCTCCGGCTACTGGAGCTCCTCTCTGCTGCAGAAACACCATGTAACTTACTGGTTCGGTGTGTGGGTTTCTCGCTTTTTCCATGTGAGTCTAATTACACTACGAAATTCTTACACCTAAGTAACAGCTCTCAGATGGAACTATTTTTTGTTTATTATTGGATGACTTTTGGGGAAGGTTTTTCATCACTTTTCCCACAATAGCTTTGATAGAGCGCCTTTACTGAGCCTTCAAATTGAACATTAATTCAAGTTCTACATAAGAACATACAGTATAAAGATTTATTTAAAGCCATATATTTGTTGGAAAGTTCAGTTCTGGCCTGGCGGTGGGCTCCGGCGAGCAGCCCCTCATCGCTCTTGCGATCCTCCCGCCGCGGGGCTCCAGGCCCCCTTTGAGGTCTCGCGGCTTCACACCACCGCGGACACCGGGTAAGTCACACCCCACGGAAACGCACACGCGCCCGCCGACCCCGAACCCAGCAGGGCGTGGAACGCCTGGCTCAGGCCGACTAAACACGGGCTCTCCAACGTGGATGAGAAAAAGAAGCTTGTTTATCACAAGCTGCGTCCTCGGCGCTCCCCGTGCAGTCTGCGCGGCGGACACAGCGCCGGGGCTCCCCTTCTGCGCCGGACAGGCCGAGCTGCGTCCGGCAAACGCAGTGAGGGCCGCGCTCGCAGGCCGGGCCCCTGGACTCGGGCCTCCGCGCGGCAGACAGAGCTCCCCGCAGACCCTCGTGAGGCACGGCCCGACCCGGACGCCATCAGCCTCCAGAGCTGGCCCGTCGCCTCCCGCACTGCAGCCGCGCCACACGGAGACGAGGCCTCCCCGCGGCGCGCCAGGCCGGGCCCTTCGTCCTCGCGCCCTGTCAGGGCGGCTCTCTGGCCGCGGAGAGCCAGCGCCGCCGCCACCGCAGGGGAAGGGAGAGGGAAGCTGGACAGGCCCGCGGGGCCCCCGCAGCTGGCCCGACCCTCGCTCCCTGCCCAGCGGCCACAGCGGGCAATGCCCTCGGCCCCGGTGCCCAGAGAAGCAACGCAGCTGCAGGCAACGCCGACGCGCCCCCGTTCATGCCCGACCTGCAGCTTAGAATCGTGTTTTCCACACCGTGAACACCCCGTTTTCAGGCTCAGTCTGCGCATGCCCGTGCACGTCCGCGCCCGGGGCGCCTCGGCCAGCCCCGACGGCCGCCCTGGGAGACAGCCCGCAGGGCTGCCTGACCTTCTCCGCGGTCTTTCAGGGAAGGGCAAAGAGAAAGAGATGTAATTGCTTGGAAACCTATTTCTATTCAATTCCTTTTCATACAAGCAATTTTCCAAATAATTATCTCATCACAGTTTTCCAGAACGTTGTAAATGTGCACAAGGCCCCCTGACATGGCGCGCGGGCGGCGTGGACGAGGACGAACCGCACGCTGCCCTGCCCGGCCTCTGACCCGCGGCCGCCGGGCAGCGAGAGCGGCCTCCCGCCGGCCCACAGGGGCGCGGCCTCGCCAGGGGGCAGGTGACGCGCCAGCTCCGCCCGGGGAAAGGCAGGTGAGCAGGAGGAGCCACTAAGGCGTCGGCAGCAAGAGAACCGGCGGCTCCGCCGCCTGCAGAAGCGGCTTCTCTGCTGCTCGCCAGAGAGGCTTCTGCGTGATGTGTCTCTTCAGTGCACCCAAGAAAATAATGAAGCAAATTAAAATCGATATAAAATTACAAATCAAAATGCTATTCGAGGGTTGACAGAAAGACGGAGCAAGAGAATTTCAAACCACGGGGAAAATCCATCACTGACGCTCGAACAGCTCTGCCTCTGCGGCCGTGGCTCATCCCTGCGCCGCCGCGGGAGTACGGGGGGTGGGGCGCGGGCAGGGGAGCACGGCCTGCGGGAGCAGGGGCGGGGAGGAGCAGGGAGACGCCGCCGCCTCCAGCCGGAAACTCGCTGCCTGTGGTCAGAGGCAGAGCGATGCGCTGCTCTTTCGAGGGGCGGCAGGTGTGTTTTCCTTGTCTCTGCTTCTCTGTTCCTGGTATTTTCATTCTAGGCTACATTCCTGAGCTGCTGTTTGTCATTCTTCAAGATGAAAACACTGTGTGAAGAGCGGGAGTATAAAGTCAATGGAGACTTTGGGTTTATAAATCAAATGTGAAAATTTCACAACACGTCGCTGCTCGGAGCGGCAGGCGGCACTGGCGGTGGAGACGCGTCTGCCATGGCCCTCAGCCTCACGTCCCCCCGCAGCTGGTCACTTTCCTCCCGGAGGCCGGGAGCCAGCGGGACAGGGGCAGCGCCCGCGAGGGTGCGGGTGAGAGGGCACTGGCCACAGCGGGCCGGCGCCTCTCAGGCCCCAGGGACACCGCCCCTCACGTGTGCCTGACCGGCCAGCAGGGTGCATCCAGGCACAAGGGGGGACAAGGCGAGGGGCGCCTAAGGTCCACCACCAGCCGCCCTGGAGGGCGTCTCCCCGACAGGGCGGCCCTGGGACGGCGTGGGGCGCGGCGGGGGCATCGGGCTCTCGGCAGTCAGGTCTCCCAGTGGCGTGTCCAGCCGCGGACCCTGCCTCAGGAGTAAGGGCGCGCGGGCCTCGTGGGCCTTGTGGGGGCCGGCTCCCCTGCCCAGGCCGCACCTGCGGCGAGACTTCGGGGCCCAAGCGGCCCGTCACCCAGAGTGCACGACGGGCGCCTGGGCCCGGCCACTCCAGCATGCAGCTCCCGGCGTCCCGAGAGCATCTGGGGGTCTCGCCCAGATGCCCCTGGGCCTGGGCGCCGCGGACGCGGTCCAGCTCGGCGCCTGGCGCCAGCACCGGAGCAGGCCGACGGAGCTAGCAGCCCGCGGCCGGCACTTCTCTTGGGCTCTCTTTGCCCAGTGGATGTAGCCTGCGTGGTCCACACTAATTTTTTTTTTTTAAATGAAATTGGGCACGTCATTGGCTGTACAAGTTTTTGTTTTTTTTTTTAAGATTTTATTTTATTTATACATACAAGCTGGGGTACAGGCCAGAGGTGTGGGGCGGCGAGAGGGTTCACCAGAGACAGAGCGGGTAGCAGAACAGGCAGATCAGAAATACACTGCTGAGGGGAGCAGCGGGCGAGGCAGGAGAGGTCTGCCGCGCCATGTGGGATTCTCCCCGGCCGGGCGTCGAACTCGCGTCGCTGCTGCCGACAGCTCCACAGCGCAGCGCTCAACCGCTGCACCACCAGGAGGCCCAGTCCACCTAATTTTTATTTTAATCTGAATCAGTAGCCAACATTTATTGAAAGAGTCGATTTTTAAAAACTAAAATGCTACTTTACTTTGATATATTGGAAGATGTGGTATTGCTGGATATGAAAAGGATGATAAACCTGGACCTAGCGCATTTATCCAAGAAATACGAAATTGGCTCCTCATACAAATCAGCGACGTCACAGTCATATAAGTGGCATAAAGGACAAAGCACACGCCCCTCCGACAGGCACCGGGAGCGTGTGCAGGCGTGTCGCGACACAGACATTCAAGGCCGGGATGGGAAGACGCGCCCAGCCGTGTGTGGGGCCGCCTGCTCCCCCACGCGCAGGCCGGGCTCGGGCAGGACGCAGCGTCCGCCTCAGGCGGGGCAGGGCAGCGGGACCGCTCCGGCCGCCTCCCTCGACTCAGTGCCGCCAAAGGCTCAGCAGGCGATCAGGAAAGGAAACGAAAAACACAGCAAAACTGGAACGGAGGAGCAAAGGCGTCTCAGTTTGTGGACGACGTGAAGGTCGACACGGGGAGGCCACGGAACCCAGGACAGAAAGACTCAGCCCAGGAAACAAATGAGCAAAGTCCAGGATCCGAGATCAGTGGAGGGAAACCACATGCATTCCTCTCCCTAGCAGCGATCCATCCGAACATGAAATCAGTGATTCCATTTAAAACAGCATCAGAAGGGCCTCCCCGGTGGCGTAACGATTAAGTGCTGCGCTGTGGAGCTGTCGGCAGCGGCGACGCGAGTTCGACGCCCGGCTGGGGAGATTCCCACAGGGCGCGGCAGACCTCTCCTGCCTCCCCGCTGCTCCCCTCAGCAGTGTGTTTCTGATCTGCCTGTTCTGCTCCCCACTCTGTCTCTGGTGAACCCTCTCGCCGCCCCACGCCTCTGGCCTTCACCCCAGCTTGTGTGCATAAATAAATCAATCTTTAAAAAAAATCAGAAATAAGGTACTTAGCAGTGAACTTAATAAAAGTAGCACTAGATTTGCACTGAAAATTGCAAGCACCACTGACAAAAATGAAAGAATTCCTAAATAAATGGAAAAACCGCACATGTTCATGGCTTGGAAGACTTAACATCGTTCAGACAGCAACACACCCAGGTTTATCCACGGATCCTACTCAAACGCCTGTCAAAATTCTCCTGACCTTACAGCAGCATTAACAAACCGTTCCTAAAATTCACATGGAAATGCAGGGACTTCAAAGAGCTGAAACCCTCCCGCAGAACAATGTCAGTGACCCACACGACATCCAGAATAAACACAGAACATTTACACGCAGTAAGAAAGCCTTTTTTTTGAAAGGGCGAAGGATTTAAAAAGCCATTTTCCAGAGAACACATACAACGGCCGACAGACACACGAGAGCTGCTCACGCCCTGCAGATTAGTAAGTGAAAATCAAAACCACGCCGAGGTTCTGCCTCCCGTCTACCAGGACGGCCACAGCGCAGTGACAGAAGACGGGGGCGAAGACGTGAGGACCGGGAACTGTCTGGGGCTGCAGCGGGAGGGCCCAGCGCAGCCGCCCGGGCAGCAGCCACCACCGACCGTCCCCACGACGGCCCCTGCTGCTGCCTGTGACCGGAGAGCCAGCCGAGGGGCACGCCCAAGAGGAGCGGGGACACAGGTCTGCACGCGACTGTTCACAGCAGCGGCAGCCGTGCCGCGCCCACGATGGGACAGCCCAAGGCCTCTCTGAGGGAAGCAACGCCGCACGTGCGCGTGGGCCACTGTGAGCGCTGGCCACGCAGGACACAATGAGGGGTCCGTGCTTGCCACCACCCAGGTGAAGCCGAAGCTGAGGACGGCCGGTGCAGAACTCGACCTCATCCAACCCGCCAGCGATGGGCACTGTGCAGAATCCAAAGTGTGTGGCAGAGCGTCCGCGGGGGCTCCGGGCGGCGGGCAGAGGCAGACGGGCAGCTCCGCATGGACACAGGGTCCATGGGCTTGGCGGAGGCTCTGGGACTGCACGGCGCTGGTGCCTGCACGGCCCCGGATTCTTGTAAAAGCCACTGACTCACACACACGTCTGGTCTACGGATGGAATTTCAAGGTAAAAGAAGATTCACGGAAATACCCCTATGAAAGCCCAAGTGAATGGGCATAAAGAAGGACTAGGCATGAGGGAGGCAAATTTTGGAAATGATGACATGGGTGGAGGAAACAGAGAGAGCGAATCTGGGACTCAGGAAACTGCGGCAGTGAAGGATTTGCCATTATGTGGACACAGAATATTCAAGAGGGTGTCTCCCTGGTGGCGCAACGGGTTAAGCGCAGCACTGTGGAGCTGTCCGCAGCCACTTCAGCACGCGTTCGATCCCCGGCCAGGGAGCTTCCCACAGGGCGCAGCAGACCTCTCCTGTCTCCCCGCTGCCCCCTCAGCAGTGGATTTCAGTGTATCTGCCTGTTCTGCTCCCCACTCTGTCTCTGGTGAATCCTCTCACCACCCCACACCACTGGCCTGCACCCCAGCTCTTCTCTGCATAAATAAGTAAATCTTAAAAAAAAAAAGAGTTCTACCTAAACAAGGGCACTAAGAATAACTTGCTCAGACCATCCTTATAAATCTCCTAATCTTTTTAGTCTATCGGTGATGCCCATATTCGCTGTTTATGAATAAACGCTTGACTGCATAAGATTCCCCACTGGCCAAACCACTTTTCTTTTTTAATAGCATATGTGATGCCTTTCAAAGGTATCATCTCAACACATTATCATACACAAAGACAGTATTCTCAAGCCACGTGCCACAGAACGGAACAGCAAAGCCTGTTCTGTCCTCTTGTGCGTGAGGACCAGGCGTGGCAGAGGGGGCTCGAGCTGACACGCGCTTGTTGGGTTAGATGACACAAAACAAAAACGCCAACTCTGTGCCTTTATTGTTTTCCTAATTACCAAGGCCAACAGTGATTCATCTAAATTACGCTGTGAATTCAAGCGAGAAGATGTTAAGTGTCTTGCTTGTAAGTGATCTACCATCCCCTTCCCCGTGGCCCATCTTTAATCATAATCAATGTCAAGAATCATGTAAAATTCAAAAAAGGACTAATAGAATCTGCCTCTAAACACATTTCATTGAGTGTAAATGGCATAGATTAATAATACAACAGATATTTTCCAAAGAGCTATAATATACAAATAACTTATTACTTTAAAAATACTAACACACATTAACAAAATTGAACATCACTACATAAGCCATAAAATAAAGACTTTAATTTGGTATGAATGATGAAATTAACAGACATGTAATGCTGAAATTTAAAGAAAAAAAAATCTAGCTTCCTATTTCTAGAATGGCTCCCAAATTCCAATCACGCTGTAATGGACAGATCATTGTGTGTAATGATGATCCTTTCTTTCAGAAATAAGACCTTTCCTTCACACCGGGATGTTGATCAACCCATTAAAATAATATGGACTGAATGTCACGTGCATTTTTCCTGTTTATATGTGATGCGCATTCATGGGGATATGAAGAACAGGGCCACGGTCTAACTTTTTTATAAAAGGAAAAGCCAGGCCTCCATGGTGGCCTTTCTCTCTCTGCTTCAGCTCCCCCGGCTGAACTCACAGTCGCTACCAGAGTGGAAATAAAAAGGGGAGTATTTTCAGCAGGTTTTCAGAGCAGGTTGGATCCTTGGACGAGTGTGTAAAAAGCACTTAACCGCCGCACTGTGGCGCTGTCGGCAGCAGGGATGCGAGTTCGACGTCCAGCTGAGGAGATTCCCATATGGCGCAGCAGACCTCTCCTGCCTCGCCCACTGCTCCCCTCAGCAGTGTGTTTCCGCCGACCTGCCTGTTCTGCTCCCCACTCTGTCTCTGGTGAGCCCTCTCGCCACCACGTGCCTCTGGCCTGTACCCCAGCTTGTATGCATAAATAAAAAAAAATTAAAAAAGGAAAACCCAAAGATGATGTTTCGTGACACAAAGATGCTTTTTACACACTCGTCCAAGGATCCAACCTGCTCCAAAAACCTGCTGAAAATACTCCCCCTTTTTATCTCCGCTCTGACAGTGACTTGTGAGGTTAGGAGTCGGCCGGGGGAGCTGAAGCAGAGAGGGAAAGGCCTGCTGGGCCTGCTCTGCATGGCCTCTGCCTTATCTCACTTCTCTGAGGACACAGCACCAAACATGGTAAGTGTGGAGCTGTCCTCTGCGGTGGTGCTGAAAGACTCAGGTGCGCCTTCCAAACTGTCAAGTACCAAGACCTGCATTTATGGGTTAGTGGGCAGGAGGAGGACAGGCAGTGGAGAGCTGCAGTTAGAGAACACGGATTAACACTCACCAGCTAATAAAAATGTGGGACTCTCATAAAGAATATTTTCTCAATTAAAAAATGAAGTGTTGGTAGATGCTACTACCTGGTTGTTCCTTGAAAAAATGATGCTAAGTGAAAGAATCAGTCACAAAGGACCGTGTATTGCTGGATCCCATTAATAGAAAATGTCCAGAATCAGCACATCCACAGAAAATTGAGCAGGGCTGCCTAGTCTGGGCAGGCAGGGACTCCAGGGGGAGTCCCTGAGGTTGCTAATGAGTGTAGGGTTTTGGGGGGAGCTATAAAATATTCTAAAACTGCAGCACTACATTAATATTACTGTTTGCTCTGAATAAACCATGGTGCTGTACATTTTGAGCAGGAGAACTGTATGGGATGTGAATGCTACACTAATAAATCTGGGTTTTGTCTGATGACGACGGCGACATTATTACAATGATTATTTTACTAAGACCGTGCACATGGATTTTTGTCAGAGATCTATCTACCACATAGGAGTTCTGGAATAAGCTTCAGTACCTCTCTGAAAACAAGGGTGTTAACAGTAGCTTGTGCTAGAGCACTGCAGACCTCGGAATCGACACCCCATGTCAATCTGAGTGACGGGACGGGGTGCTCCTGCACCTCCTTCAGGCTGGCCCCTGCAAGCTGATGGCTGTCATTCAGCACCACTCACGTGCCAAGGAAAGGACACTTCGCTGGTCTAAGTTTTATGAGGCATGCCCAGATTTCCTTAGATGCTCCTCCTTACAGAACGAGTGACCGACGTCCCCTCCACACCCACGGTGGGCAGAGACGGCAGCCCCTCATCTTCATGCCCTTCCAGTGAAAACATGGACGGAGAGGAAGGAATCCTAGGAGGAAATCTAAGCTCCAAGTCCTGGCCTGGTTCTCAGGTTCCAGGCAGGAGGAACCCCAATCTGAGAACACGGACTGCACCCCACAAGCACGTGCCGCAGTGACTCCCGTGCACACACACTGATTAAGGAGAACGGCGATCCCCCCATCACACACTCTGCTCATTCCTATTTAAATTATAGCCAGCTTAAATCCAAACAGTTCAGAGATTTTACAAAGGAACATAGTCTCTTCCTTCCCCCTTCTTAGCTCATAACAATTCTTTCAAAAAGGCAAAGGCCAACAGGAGTGAGTTTAGTGAGAATAAACTATAAACCCACAGGAATGGTCCCTGAGGAACGGGGACAACCTCATCTCTCTTAACAGTGGAAGGAGAGATGTCAAGTTACTGGGGGAAATTTAAGTCACATACACGGCTAATATGTGGAAACCAGAAGTGAAGTTTAAATTTAGTTATTACCCCGCAGCTTAGATTTTATGTTAAAGATTTTATGTTGGGCAAGCCAGCCGGAGTCACGAAGGTAGGCGCCGAAAATAAGCATCCTACGGAAGCGCTGCGAACGCTGACTCTGGCGTGAATCAGCCGGCCCAGCCCAGCTCCACAATGCTGTGCAAACGACTCAGCATTACCCCTTAAATGACTCGCCTCCTTTTGCTGTGATGACAATTTCTGCTCAAGGCTGATAATCAAATTTCCTAGAAATCAAAGGGAATAAAATATAAGGTGAAGCTGTTAAAAACCAGCTATCAACAAAAAGGTCAAGTCCTCCAGCATGGAAAAGAAAAAAATGTATATATCCTCTGGTCTAGGATCAGATTTATTCTTGATATAGAGCAGAACCATTTAAGGCCACACAAAAAAAAATTAACTAGTAGGAAACCGTATTACAAGCTTTCTTAATTCAATTTTCTCTGGCATTTATTGTGTTTTAGAAAAAGTCTAAATGTCAAGCAGATTTATAAAGATGTATTTATAACTTAATAAATAACTAAAACAGATTATTCATGAACAGATATAACACAGAACACAATAATCTAAACTGATATGGATTTTTGTTTTCCTCCACATCACAAAAGTAATTAGTGTTTACTTACAAAGTTTTTTGCTCTGCAGTAATGGGTACTAAAATTCTATCTGTACGCATTTGGGATTTCACCACTGCTGCTATACTGTTAGAATCCAATACCGGAACAGTTGTTGGAGTTCTATATCTCCATTTACACTGAATTCCAGAAGGGCCAAGGGCAAGTCAAGGATGGCTTAGCCCAAATCCACATTTTGGGGATAATACGAAGACTATTTCCAAATTGATTATCTGCTAAGTGGTTAACTTCCTGCAAGATCAACCAAACCCCTATTTGAAAATCACCTAATGGGCAAGTCTTCATTCCATTTTCAGGTTTTTCTGACTTAGCAATTTCTTTTATAAAAGGAAGGTGCTCTGATAAAAATAAACCCTGATCTTTTTTCTGGGATAAATGGAAATATCAAAGAGGTACAAATCAGAATGTTTGTTCCACTATTTGGATCCAAAATGAACATCCACTTGTTGCTGCAGTTTTCAGGCTTCCTGATGTTTCAGGACTTCCTGTTTAATGTAAAACTGCAAAGCCCCCCCAACTATTCTGCCATCTAGTCGGAAAATGCACACAAACAAATCTGCCCTGCAGTCCAGGTGCTGGTCTGTCTGCCGTGTGCAGCTTGGCCCTTCCCAGAAGGCCGTACGGCTGGGACAAGGCAGAGGCGGCACTGTCCACTGGGCCAGGGGAGACTCGGGGCCCGCCCACCTCTCCCTGAACAACACCCCATTGTTGGGATGGGCCCCAATTCATCCACCCCTTCACCGACGGTCGGGCATCTCGGTTTGGCAGCTACGACTGCAGCCATTAACATCCTGATGCGGGCTTATGTGAACATCAGTCTTCAATTACTTTGGATAAATACCAAGGAGTACAATTACTGGTGGCTGGCTATTTAAATACCAATGTAAAAGGATATGAAATCCATTCTTCACTCAGGTTTGTAAGGGAGAGAGGGGGGCAGAGGAAGGGGGAAGGGAGGAAAGAGGAGAATGGAATTTCAATGCCCATTTATTTCAAGGTCATTTTAATATATACAGAATGTAATTAAGAAACTATTTTCTCAAAATGCAAGGTTAATTGGATAATTAGTAGAGTTGAGCAATAGATGAGGTATTGCATGTTAAAAATATTAACATACTAATTCTAACGCTATAATTAGAACTACAGGGACAAAAGCCAGGTTGGAAAATAAGCCTGCTAAATACCAAAAAAAAAGGGTGAGATTAGATTTCAATTTGACTGACAAGATGAAGACAGATGAAGTCAGAGAAAGTCAAAATTATACATTCATGACTACTTTTCAATATAAAATGGGATATATATTTAAAGAATACTTAAATCACACTCGCTCTTAAGAATCATGTAAATGCATTTATTTATCCACTTAATTGCTCATTTATCCCATTATCTACTTAGGGCTCACTTTGTGTCAAGCATTGTTCTGGTCTAAGTACATAGCCTGCAACATAACCATGAAAATCCCTAATCCCACAAAGTGAGCTTTAAACTCACCTGTAGATGGCCTGGAAATAAAAATAACAACGAGTGGGCCTCCCTGGTGTCGCAGGGGTTAAGTCTCAGCACCATGAAGCTGTCACCAGTCACTGTGGCCTGAGTTCGATCCCTGGCCAGGGAGCTTCCCACGGGGCGCAGCAGACCTCTCCTGCCTCCCCGCTGCTTCCCTCAGCAGTGGATTTCAGTGGATCCGCCTATCCTGCTCCCCACTCTGTCTCTGGTGAATCCTCTCAACACCCCACACCTCTGGCCTGCACCCCAGCTCTTTTGTGCACAAATAAATAAATCTTTAAAAAGATAACAAGAAGCATACAGTGTAGATTGGTCCAGAACGCTCTGAGGATTGACTGAATAGTGGGAAACTGTGGATCTATGAGGAAGCTGATTTTTACAGAGCAGAGTCAGGTGTGCCCTAGGGGATGCATCTAATTTGTATCTTTATTTACTGATTTCCTTTCTCAACTGGAAACATAATCTCAACAGAGTCTTGCAAAAATTCTGTAATTCAAAGTAGTTGTTAAAGCATAAAAAATATGCTACATCATTTGGCAGTATTGTTACAAAATGATTTACACAGATGATTTGATTTGTTCTGATGGAAATTTAAAAATAAAACTGAAACAAAATCCTACATTCTTCCTAGATGTAAATTACAAAGTATCCTGTGTTTTCTAATAGTTGGAAATGAAAGTCATTTGATACCTCACATTAAATCCGGGAAAATCTCACTAATGAATCGGCTGCATGAGATGACAGCTGACATTTAAAGTACTCTTAAACTAATTTATACTGAATACATAAATCTACATTTGACAACAGGATCCATAGGTGGTCAGAATTATCCTAAAGTTCTCTGAAACCCCCAGTGCATTCAAAATGAAAACACTGCCTACATTCAAAGGAAAGAGGAAAGCTTTTTAATTTCATCATTCCCTACGAAAGCCTTCAGTTCAACTCAGTTCTGTTTAAAACAAACAAACAAAAAACCATCACGGTCTTTAAAACAAGTCAACAGATCTGTTAGACACTAAAGAAAAGACCTTCAAGAAAATCTCAAGGGCTCGTGTCTCCACCAGCGGGTCCTCACTCTCCGCCTGCCCTTTGTGGCAGGAGGCCAGGCTGCCGCTTCCTCTGAGGACACTCCGTTCATGAGAAGTTGGCCACACTCATATTTATGCTCCTGGAGACATATCGTTCTTCCCAGGCAGAAGCATTTAAACTTGGTCTCCTCTGTGTAGTCTTCAAATATTTATCTCTTTTAAATGATGGTAAATCAAAGTGGTATCAGCATTTTTTTCTGACAAACTTTAATGTTCTTTAATAACTTGCAAGACAGAATTAACAGTGGCCTGTTCTTGGGGCTTCCCTGGGGCGCAGGGGTTAAGTCTCAGCCTGTGAAGCTATAGCAGCCGCTGCAGCAGGAGTTCGATCCCCGGCCAGGGAGCTTCCCACAAGGCACAGCAGACCCCTCCTGTGTCCCCACTGCTCCCCTCAGCAGTGTGTTTCAGTGGATCTGCCTGTTCTGCTCCCCACTCTGTCTCTAGGGAGTCCTCCTACCCCCACACCTCTGGCCTGCACCTCAGCTCCTGTATGTGTAAATAAATAAATCTTAAAAAAAAAAAAAAAAGCGGCCCAGTCTTAACCAGTATTTGAATAAATGGGCCCGGATGGACCTTGGAAGTCACCGTTCTCCCCGCCCTGCCTCTCCTGGGCCCTTCCCCGGGGGACTCTGCCTCCGCCAGGTGTCTGCTGCCTGGTGCGCCTCTGGGGGACACAGGGATCAAACAAGACCCCACTGGAGACAGCACAGGGCCTGGGGCCTGCTCCTGTCAGTGCGTCCAGAGCCCCCTGGTCTCCAGAGGGACACCTGGACCCCGTGGTCTGTGAGGAGAGACCCACTGACTCGACAGTGCTGACTCGCAGGGCGCCTCAGCCCAGAGGAGGGCCCCCAAGGCAGCCCCTGGTTAGGCCCGGAGGCGTAAGCCATAACGCTGCTCCGGCGGCTGAGATGCGGGTTTGTGCCACAGGAACCAACGCAGAGACAGGCCTCGGCAGGGAGCACCGCCGATGAGGAGGGAGGCGAGCCAGGCTAGAGGGAAGGCTTTTTGTTTTTTTAAAGATTTATTTATTTATGCACACAAGATGGGGTACAGGCCGGAGGCGTGGGGCGGCGAGAGGGTTCACCAGAGACAGAGTGGGCAGCAGAACAGGTGGATCCACTCAAATATACTGCTGAGGGGAGCAGCGGGCGAGGCAGGAGAGGTCTGCTGCGCCCTGTGGGAATCTCCCCGGCCGGGCGTCGAACTCGCACCGCCACTGCCGACAGCCCCACAGCGCAGCGCTTAACCACTGCGCCACAAGGGGGGCCCTAGAGGGAAGGTTTTGCAAAGATGTCACAACCAAAATGCTAAACCAATTGCTATTCCTTGTGGCTTTAAAGAAATCCAGACCTAAGAAGCCTATAAGTAATGACGTCAGCACTGTACCAGCAAGCGCAGCTGACACGTCGGGGATGGGCTCACTGACATCACACCAACCCCACGACAGAGGAGGCGCGTGACCCCACGTGCAAAAAAGGGCCGGAGACAGAGGAAGTCTCACAGCTTGAAAGCAGTAAAGCCAGGATCTGAATACACGTACAAAGGATTCTACTCTGCCCCTGATGGTAACGTACATGCTACTCGAACATACCACCTGCCTCCAAGGAATCCTACCGCAGCTGGTGCAGAAGAAGGGAAACCAGCACATCCCAAGCAGAGAACCACTAAGGCATGAAAATCATCATGTTTGAGGTGAGGCGTCCCAACACCCCAATAAACAGGGCCAAGTGCACAGGTCACCCTCCAAATATAAAGTTCTAACCTTTTCAATAAAGGCAGCAAAATCAGAGAGAGTGGCTGAAAGTTATAATGTAAGACTTGCATATAAAAAAGTCATAAATCATGTAAGAATTCCATTAGTGTCTTGCATTTTTCTTTGGAAAATGTGGTCATTTCAATAACAATGAACTCAACAAAACTCAGACCTGGACTCTGTGTTCCAAGGAAAATGACTTGTTTCCTCCAATCAGCTGTTTCCTCCAACTGCTGGCAACCATGAAAATGCTAATGCCTGTCTGAGTGACACCCAATCTCGCCACCCGCGCAGGGCCCTGGGGCACTCGAGCCCCCCGCAGGCCGGCGCTGCGGCCCCCTTCAGCCACCTCTTCCCAGTCCTGACCTCCAAACCGATTTCAATCATACTGACACTCTGCCTTCCTAGCGGTGGACATTACCTCAAAAGGCAATAAGGTTTCTGCAGAGTCTGAGCCGGCCAGGGCTCGGAGCGTCAGCCCACCCACTGGCGGGGCACAGAAGGAGCTATTTTAAGATCTTTGTAACCCTGAAATGTGCATTTTCCACCTCAGGACCCAGTTGATGGGGTATGACATATTGGCCATCACTTACCCCTACTTCTCGCCATTCTAGTTCTTCTATTGCCTCCTTGCGTTACTGAGTGGATTTCGGCAACTAAGAGGTGACCAGAACTCCCGTCTCTGCCTGCGGTGCTCACCAGACACCTCCCGTCTCCTCCCCTTGCGGGGAGGTTTTCAGATTCCTGTTTTTCTCACCATCCTGCCACTTACTTAACAGACACGCACGTGGCATCCGTTTTCTGTCTTACGTTTCGTTCAGCTTCATCTGTTCAGTCCAAACAGAAACCACTGGGGAGCTCAGCGCATTGCCGGGTTCCTGCCTTCCTTAATCTGCCTTTACAGCCATCTCCTCCCTATTTTCCTTTCAAATCCCTATCACTATACTTCTACTAACATCTACTCCAATTTATTTGCTAATCCCGCTGCCAATTTTCTCACTGCACTCAGAAATGTCTGTTTTGCCAAAATTGCCATCCCCGTCTGCTCTTCCCCTCCCATTTCTTTATAAAATTAATACAGCAAAATGGATCTAGATTCTCAACTTGGTCTTCTAATTTACTTAGCAAATTTCTGCTGCCTCCCTTCCTACTCCTGCAGCGCGATCCAAGCGTCGGGGCGGGGAGATGAACAGGCGGTAAAGCCCCTGAGCCGCCGTTTCCAGGGCCGGAAAGAGCGTCTCCGCCCCACCGCGCACCCCGCACCCCGAGCTCCAGGGGAGGGACCGCCCCGCCCCGCCCCGCAGCTGGCGAGCTCCTCTCGCGCAGGCAGTGCCGGGCGAGGCAGGCCTGAGGTGACCAGGTCCAGGACAGCGCTCCTGACCGCAGCCTCGCCGGTGCGGGGCGCTGAGGGCGGGGGCTGAGCCGGCCTTCCTGGGCGACGCCTGCCAGCCGCGAGCATCTCGGAAGCGCAGCTCTCAGCCCGCTCGCCCCGTCACCCCAAACCCGCGAATCGACAGCCGCATCCACGGCGCCTGCGCTGGCCAGCGACGCGTGAGCCCGCAGCCCCACGCCCGACCAGGCTGGCCTGGGGTCCTCGGTCCTGCTCAGGACACCGCAACGCGTCTTGTTCCACCTGACGGGGTTCGCTGCTGCCGTCATGGCCCTTTCAGAACGCGGCGCTCTCGGGCCTCCCTGGGGGCGCAGGACTTAAGTCTCAGTCTATGAAGCAGCCGCAGCCCCTGCAGCGCGAGTTCGATCCCCTGCCAGGGAGCTTCCCACAGGGCGCAGCAGACCCCTCCTGCCTCCCCGCTGCTCCCCTCGGCAGTGGGTTTCAGTAGATCTACCTGTTCTGCTCCCCACTCTGTCTCTGGTCATCCTCACACCCCCTGCACCTCCGGCCTGCACCCCAGTTCTTGTGTGCATAAATAAATCTTTAAAAACAAACAAATGTGGTGCTCGGCGGGGCTGACGTGCGATGCTGCATCCGGACCTCAGCTGGGTGTCCATCGCCGACTGTGCTCCGTGAAGAAAATCCTCGACGGAAACACGGAACGGCGCGTGACTGAGCCGCTCGAAGCTCCCCGCAGGCAGGGACCGGACAGCCGGGGCGAGGCCCTCGGGACCGCACGCCCCGCGCACGTTCAAGGACAGCGGTCTGGCGCTGTCTCCGGAGACGCGGTTTTTACCTGTGTCCTGCTCTTTGTCTACACCTTTACAAGACTGGTTTCATCCCCACATCTGTTTAAGCGAACTGCACCTAGATGGTTGGGATGGAAGCATTTTCCTTTCAGGCTTTGCAGTATATTGAGTTCCTGTAACCTGAAGAAGTGGTGGAGTGTTCTTACTTCTTTTTCTAAAAAAAATTTACTTTCATTTACTTATGCACACAAGAGCTGGGGTGCAGGCCAGAGGTGTGGGGTGAGAGGACTCCCCAGAGACAGAGTGGGGAGCAGAACAGGCAGATCCACTGAAATCCACTGCTGAGGGGAGCAGCGGGGAGACAGGAGGGGTCTGCCGCGCCCTGTGGGAACCTCCCTGGCCGGGGATTGAACTCGTGCTGCAGTGGCTTCAATAGCTTCATAGGCTGAGACTTAAACCCTTGTGCCCCCAGGGAGGCCCCATATTTCTAATAAATAAGAAAATTAACATAGAGGCCAAGGACAACATCAAAAAGAAGTTCACAGCATTTTAAAAAGTCTAATATATGTATCTATGTGTACAAATAGCTAGTAGATAGGGGTAAGTGGCCACACAGATTAACAGACAGTTACCCAATCAAATGCAGGGGAGTCTTCAAAATTACTATTAGAGTCAAGAGAAGAGGATACCTTTCTCTTATAATAATGGTAAATAAAGATAAAAAATGCCTCCTCAAATCAGCCAGGACATAACTAATCCAGTACTTTAATTCAGTGTAGACATATAGATTGATACAAATCCCCTAATAGAAATTTATTAATGCATTAAATGCATAAAATGCATTTTTAAATCATCAACTCTGCTTCAGGAACTTACCCTTAGGAGACAGAAGATTAACCCAATAAACCATGCATACCCATGAATGGAACAACGGGCCATTAAAGTAATGGAGAATAATATTTCCCAACATGGAGAATGTTATTACAAAACAAGTGTGAAAGACAGGGCATAAAACATGTGAAAAATGCATCCCCATTTATCTGTGTACACACAAAAATATATAGATGGACAACACCAAAACAACATGGATTGAAATCCCCGCATGTCAGAATTACAGATGACTAATTGCCTCGGTTCTGCTTATCCAGATTTTTCTAGTTTCCTTAAGTGAACTGCCACGGTCCGTGTAATAAAGGGCAGAGAAGCAATGGTATATGTCACTACGAGGAGGGCCTCACTTGCTTATCTCGCCATGTTATTTAAGTTTTTATCACAGGAGGAGACCCACAGTCTCAGCAATAAGAGGTACCGTGTGGGGGAATAAAATAAATCAAGGATACCAAATGGCCCCGTGCAATCTTACGTGTTTCCACTTCGATAACTTAAATATATGTCACTAGTGAAACTACGACATGACAGAATAATAAGCAACTGGGTTGCCATTAAGTGGATTTATCAACAGTAATTGAACTAGAAAAATTATTTTTGTTAACTGATTCATCATGTTAAATCCAATTCAATTCTTTGGCCTATTCAGAACTTAATTATGAGCTTTTCAGTACGTTTCTGTTATTCACCTCCCAGCACTTCATTGAGGTCTAATTGTAACAACGACAAAGTGCAGAATCCCCGTTTGCTGATAGTTCATATGCACCCCTTTCTATTTCCACACAGTGTCTTAGCTGCAGGAAAATAAAAACCTCGTTTTTATGTAGACTGAGCCCTTTTAATTTTTTTATTTGTATGCTTTACTGCTCCTCTTCTTATTGGAAGCACACCACTTTTCACAAGCTGATAAAGATACCATACATGAGAGAGTAAAATAAAATAGGAATAATGTTTTATCGCCAACCTCGTAAAATACTAACCAAGGAAGCAGACTTCTCTCTCTAGTCTAATCTGAATAAATTTTAATATTAATAATTTCCTATCACATGTATTTATGCTTCCGCATCCAGCACATTTTGTGTCTTATCGAAGGTTTCTTCAAGACTGCTCGCAAGGCCCTTAGCCCACGATACCCCGAGACTCTCAACTCTGCCACTGTCTGCAACCGTTTACGTCACTGTTAAAATGCCCGTTCTCCAGGAGGGAGCTGGCCCTTCTCAGCAGCTGTCACAGAAGCCAGATATCAGTGGCTCTGTAAGTAAGTCATTCTAGACCAGAAAACGTACGAGAGAAAATGCAGAGGAGAAAGAGAAGGGAAGAACACTGTTTCCTTTGCCCCCACTGAGTTGATCGAGACTCCTGAGATAAAAGCTGAGCACCAGGAAAGCAGAGAGCTGCTCCTGGGGTGCGGGGTGCATGCCCACACCCCACAGGAGGCCTAGTGAAGCCGGTCACTGGGGGGGGAAGCCCAGAACCCCCTTACTCACGTCTTGAACAAAGGTCCTGAACTGGAGCAGAAGAGGCAGATGACGGGCCAGGAGGTCCGGCTCCTAGGGCGGCAGACGCCAGGAAAGTCGCGTTGGCAGGGAAGGGGTTAAGTGGGTTCCCTGGGCCACCTCCAGGCCCACAAGGGGGGCAGAGAGGCCTTTGGAAACTCCAGCCCTGCTCTGAGGCCACAGGGAGTTCTGGGGGCCTCCGCGTATCTGCTTTCAACTGCCTTCAGCTCAGAACAACCCAGCTCATGCCACAGAGCGGCACCCTGGCGGCTTTTAGCGGTGAGGACCCTGCCTTGCTGTTCCTCTCTAAGTTCTTGGAAACGACACTCTCTATAATAATCGCTTTATTTTAAGCAGTCATGAGAAACCCAATATAGATAAAATTGATTAAAAAGCAAGAAAGGCATCTGAAAAGAACACCTTCCCCACAGCGCCTGAGAACAAGGGGGCGGTTTCTGCGTGGGGTCGAGAGCGCACAGGCCCCTCTGCGCTGGGACAAGCTGGTCTCCACCTGCGTCTTACACATGGGTCCAGCAAAGAGCTCTGCAGACGGTGGGGCTGGGTCTGCATCGGTGCACACGCGTGTGCAGCCCGCGCCCCACTCTGAAGCCGGCGCCGCCGCACTGCTCCGCCCCCGCGCCCAGCCCGCAGGCCTCAGTCTAGCTCCTGGCAGCGTCCCCGCGTCCTCGGTGCTTCCGCCTGAATCTCGGGCAGCGCCCGCAAAGCCGCCCCTTCTCCCTGTCTGGAGCTCACTGTTTGCCTCTCCTTCTTCCCTCTTTCACTCTGCCAACATGCCCTTACTATTTTAGCTGTTCGTCGTCTTCCATTTGCATGGGCAAATAGCAAGAGATGAACCAGATAAGAAAGCAGCAGATCTGGGGCCAGGACAGGGGCAGAAAGCACACAGCATCAAATGGGCAGATGAAAAATTCATAAAGGGACATGCGCTTCCTTAGCCTTGCAGAGGAAAAAACAAAAGGCCGCGGGTTCCGACGGCCGGGCCTGGGCCGTGGAGGCCGAGAAGCCGGGGCTCCCAGCGCGGCCGAGGACCTCAGCGCCTCACTGCGCGCAGGGAAGGGCCGGTGGGTGAGCGTGGCGAGGCCCTCGGAGGAGGAGTGAGACAGTCAGGGCTGTCCGGCTAGTGCTGCTCCCACCCAACGCGGGGGCGCTCCCCACACCCGCCAAAGGGACCACAGCGTCCCTCTGCTCGGCTGGCGGCGCCCAGAGGCCCCAGGCCTGGACCCCAGCCCCCCCAGCACCTCCTTACTCCCCAGGAGCCTGCTTCCGGGGCAGATCTGTACGCTACTCCGCCCCGGCGCCCCCCAGCAGCTGATGAGGGCGGCGGAGGGGTCCCCCTGCAGAAAAACGGGGCGGCCAGGCAGCGCCTCCAAGGGGCGCGCTCGTCTCCAGCGCACACACCGCAGCCCGGCAGCGCCACTCATGGCCCGGGCGCTGCCTCCACTCTCAGGCGCCGAGTCGCTCTCTGAGCCGCGCAGACGCGAGGGAAGCGCAGGCCTTGCGGGGCACAGCGCTGGCCCCCGAAAGTGCCATGGGCGCTTCCATCAGGTCTGTGAGGTCAGCACCAGGCCCCGAGGCCTGCAGTCCACGCGGCTGTGACGACACCGGCGCAAGCCCGAGGGCAGAACTGCTCCCAGAGGTTCTCACCGAAGACGAACATCCCCTGCACCGTCACGGCGTGTCTCCAGACACTTCGGAGATGGACCTGCTCCCCCAGGCGTCCGCGTGAGGGCTGGCCATGACGTCACGTCAGGTCACGAGGGCTCACGTGACGGCACGTGCGTCTGACGATAATCGCACCACCGTCCGTTCCATGGGCTCGCGAGGCCAGACCGGGACGGCTGCTCCGCCCACGCGTGACGCATCCCGCACGGCAGGGGCCGCGGCCCGCGCAGGCCAGCACGCGCCGGAGCGCATCCCGGGAGCGCACGCCCGTCGAGCCTGCGCGCCAGAACCCAGAAGCTCTTGCTCGGGTCGCTTTCCCTGAACTCCGCCGGGTCCCTTTCCGGCTTGTTTATTTTTAACTATTGAGGTAACAGCGGTGGGGGCCACAGGTGCAGGCGCCAGGTCTGCGCGCCACGGCATCACGCCCCGTAGGGGTCTGGGGTCCCCCCGACGCCCCCCTCCCTGTCAACGCCGCTTTGTTCCTCGGCCTGCTCCGGAAGCCTCGACTGGCCGGTCTCCTGTCTCCCTGTGGACGGCGCGCACATGAGATCGGAGTCCCCATCTCTTTGCTGCAACATCCGCCAGATACTTTCAGTGAGTCAAGTGCACAGAACACGAAATCTGTAATTTAACACGTCCATGTGCAATTCGGTGATGTGTGATACACACTCAAGCTGCGCAAGCACCGCCGGCCAGGAGCTCCAGCGCCGCTGCGTCTCCCGCGAGACGCTCCGCCTCGCGCCCCAGCCCCTCGCCAGACCCAGCACGTGTCTCGGGTTTGCCCGCTCCAGGCGGCTGCTACGGCGCACGCCCAGACCTGGCTCTGCCCGGCCGTCTCTCGCGCTGACCGTCTAGGGCACCTGTGCCTAGGCGCCGCGGGCAGTCCCCACCTTTTCCCGGCAGGTCCCTGCTCCGCTTGAGGGCAGCCAGTCTGTGTCCGCTCCCGGCTGGAGGACACTCGGGCCCTCTTCACGGCTTCGCCGTTATGACCGACGCCACCATGAGCGGCGCGCGAGCTCCTGCGGACACGCGCCTTCAGTTCTCCTGCCACAGGCGCGCTGCCGTGTGCGAGCGAGCGTCTCCCGCACCCCAACACCTGCGTGTCAGAGCGGGGTGGGCCTGGCCGGCCCGTCACACGCGCGCGTCGGCCAGCCAGACCCGCCCACCGCTCCTAGCACACGGGGGCCGAGCGGCGGGCGGCCCAGGCTGGCAGACGGCCCCGCCGGCACGGGCGCCGCCGCCCCGCGCCTCGAGACTGCAGGAGCCGCACCCCACAGCGGAATCAAGGGCCCACCGGGCCTGCACTCGTGCTCGCTGCGCTTTGACAGGTGTTTGCTGCATTTAAGCGGCCTCATAAAACCCAGGCCAGGCCCCTGCAAACTGTCAAAAGCAGCTTTCACCATAAAGCGAGCAGTAAATTTAAGTTTACATCCATGATCTGCTGGACAATAAAGTACAAATATTATCTCAGCATATTAATAAGCAGTAATGGATGGGGGGATAAGAACCTTTCAAACAGCGACCGTAAAGATGCAACGCAGAGGAAATGCAGGAAACCCAAGTGACTCCGGGGCAAGAGGGGAGTCGGAAGGCGACGGGTCATTAAAATTTAAAACACACAGAAATCGCTGCTCCGGAGTCGGCAGAGCTGCCAATCAACACTAAGATAACGAGGAAAACCGAGGCGGCTCCGAGTTAACCATCTTTGTGTCCAAGAGGAAGTGGAGGCAGAGAACAGGCGCTTGACGGAGACTCGGCGTCAACACCCCGGTAAGCGCCCAGGAAGGGCTGGGGCGCTCAGGCGGCTGCTGCAGGGCCCTCCAGAGGCAGCTGTCTCGGGAGTGTCGGGGACCCAGTGTGGGCGGTGCGGGGTGGGCCTCAGCGCGGGGGCTGCTGCTCTCGGGGAGCGGGAGCGGCCGTCGGGCTGCAGACGGAGAGACGGGCACACGCGTGGCCGCGGGGCTCGGCCCCCACAGGCCCCCAGGCTGCAGTCAGTGGGGACCCGCACGGTCCTTGTCCCCCTCACGCCGGCCATGTCACAGGTGGGTGGACTCAGCCGAGACACACGAGGCCTGGTGGGGGCCGAGCCCCCGGCGTGGTGGGTCCAGGAGCGTGGGCGGCGCAGGCCGCTGTAAGGGACTCGAGGGCCTGCTTCTCACCAGTTTTAATGAGGCGCGGGAATCTCCCAAGCCCCCGGCGATGCGCTCGCTGCCTCTGCTCTCTCTGTGAACTCCAGGCACAGCCTCTGTGTCTCCAGCGGCCTGGCAGTGCTGTCAGGAGCGCGGCAGACGCCACGCCAGGTCCCCCTCACTCCCAGGCTCTGTGGGAGGAGACGGCCGTCCCAGGGAGCAGCGCCGATCCGGTGAGGCCCTCGCTGTGCTCCCCGGGGGACCAGGTGGAGGGAGCTCCAGGAGCTGAGAGCTCTGTCCGCAAGACCCCAGGGCCCCGGGGGCTGGCAGGTGTGGGCCACGGAGGCGTCTCCACAAACAAGCCTTTGCTTGCACCGAGCGCAGGTCCGAGTTTCCGTGTCCAGGTTATAGGCACGTATGACCCCTCCAGAGTCGAAGACCCTGCGCTGGCCAAGGGCATGCTGATTTCAAACGCTGAGAGTGCCAGCCCGGGGCCTGGCACCAGGTGCCACACAGCACACGTGTCCCCAGGGGAAAGCCAGACTGCGGCCTGGGCACAAGCGGACAGGAGGAGGCAGGCGGGCAGCCGGTGTGCTCGCTCGCCGTGCCTGGACATGGACCCGCTTGCTCGGGTCCTGACCAACAGCCCCGGGCGCGGCCCCCGCGGGAGTGCCTGCAGGGGCGTGCGGCAACCGTCCAGCACCACACCTCACGTGCCAGGGCGCCACTGCGGCCTGTCCCGCGGCACAGGGCTCCAGGGGCAACTTTGCACAGTCACGCTCACGCCTCACCGAGCAGACTCGGTTTGCAAAATCAGGCCCCACTACAGGGCGCCCTTTGAACCTGGCTTGCCAAACCCGGCAGGCTTCCGGGCGGTGCCAGCTAACACGGGCGGCCCCGGTTCCAGGCCGGCCGTCTGCACCCAGCGGGCCTGACTGCGTGAGAGGGGTCTCACCCGTCTGCGGCCGCCAGGTCTGGACGGCCTGGTGCGAGCCGGGCACCGTCTCTCGCAGTGGGAGGCGCCGCCAGCTGACGGGCCGCCGGCCTGCACAGGGCTCTGGCTTTCTCCTGGACCGGAGAGGACAGTGCCAACTCTGCCCTGAAGGCGCGCAACGACCCAACACCAGCCAGTCTGTAAGAAATCACTGACCCCTGCCTGAATGGTAACTTCATCTGGAAGGTTCTGCTAGTTTCCAGCCTATTACGTTGTTTGTCTGTGGGGATCTGCTGAGATCTTGTGATCGGCTCTCGGGGAGGCAGACGCTCGGTCCGGAACGCCATGGATGGGTCTCTCCCGGAACCCGGCTCCACGCGCGGTCCCAGCTCAGCCTGCGGGGCGAGCAGGGGTTTGCGTCCGTCTGAGACGAGGCTGAGGACAGTAACAGCAGGGGCACCTGGTCCCCTGGGGCTGAGCGCAGCCGCCCCGCGAAAGGTAGTCCCTACTCAATTCCCAAAATAATGTCACAAAAGGTTCATTAACGACTTCTATTTTTAACGTTTATTTTTGATTTCCCCCTCCACTGTCGCTTGTAACCCCTCGGACCCTTTCTTCCTCCTTCCCTCTTAAGCTCAGAAACCTCAATTCATTTCGTAACGCCCACGAGCTCTGTAAGGATTTTGCCTTTTTTCAGTCATCTGCATGGACGCCAGCCTGTGGCCCTGCTGTCCGGCTGGCCCGATGCGGGGCCCTCCCCTCCTCTGCGTGCTGAGAGTCCCGGGGTTCTCCCTCCCGTGCCCACCTTCTCAATCCCGTCTTCTCCGACGGGCACGCAGGCTGGTTGACCTGGACACCATCAGCAGTGCAGCTGCGGGCGGCAGAGCGCGCGGTTCTTGAGGCGATGGCTTCATATCGCTCGGACAGACGCCCAAGAGCGGGGCTTTGGGGTCACGTGGCGTTTCCATCTGTGACTGTGTAAGGTCCAGCAGATCAGTTTCCAACACGGCTGCACCAGCTCGCATCCCGCCAAGCATGCAGCGGGGACCCCTTCTCTGCGCCCCGCGGCTCTTACTGTTGGGGGTTATTATGAAGCGTTTTATCCCCATTTTACAAAAGCTTAGAAACTTTTCCAGAGGTCGACAGTTCCCGGTGTGCTTGGAATTTAAATCCGCCCTCCCTGCGACATCGCGTAAGTACACGCTGGGGGCCCCGCCGGCGTCCTCTGAGGGACCGGGCCGTGCCGGTGCGTACAGCAGACACAGCGCTGCTCCTCGCACAGCCCAGCATGTCCGCCTGACCCACGAGCTGCCTCCCCCACCAGGCCGGCTGCTGAGCTCCGCAGTGTGAGGCTGTCCTCAGAGGGGCCGGCATGGGGGGACCCAGCGACCCCAGCTCCAGCCAGTGCAGGGCGCTCCCGCCTCCCCCAGTAACTTGCTCAGTAACAAGCTTCGTTTTCACGCGTCAGGTGACTCTCCTACGTCATGCGTGGCCGGCAGGCGCTGGTGCTCACTGCGTGAGAAGAGGCTTCCGAGGCCGACTCGCGAGGTCAGGAGTGAGGCTGCTCTGCTCAGTTTTAGCCTTTGGTGCGAGCAAGGCCACTTATTCGTTTGTATCTGTAGATCCCTTTTTTAAAATTTGCATGTGGAGGGGAGTTTCTGCCTGGGTGACAGGCTTTCCTCGCTGTTACCAAACAGCCCCGCCGACAACCTGTGACTTGTGTCTCTGATGTTTCGTGAAGAGGGGGAGGGAGCCGGGAGACACGAGAGCCACAGAGAATACCCCGGACACACTTCGCAAGTTGTCACCGTCTGAAGAGACTGGCTTTTGCATCGAGCATCTGTTTTTGATTTACAATTTTCTCTTCCAAAAAATTTAAGTCATTATCCTGCGCATTCTAGTATTGTGCTGATTCCACTGAAGCAGTCAGCCGTGCACGGAGGAGGAATCGACAGCGCCTCTCAATACCCCGCGTTCTGCTGAACTTGCTGGGTCTCCCAACAAGAAGGAAGCAGCACAAATGAGGCTGCAGGGGGGTGCTGCCCACAGGGGGATCGATACCCCCGGGGGGCAAGGACAGCGGAGGAGGGGGCCAGAGCCCGGGACGCCGCTGGTCTGCCGAGGCTCCTGCCCACGGTGGAGACGGGAGTGGGGGGAGGGGTGCTCCATGAGGGGCCAGTCACACGGAGCCCCGGAGGCACCAGGAGGCCCAGCTGAGAGCCCTGGAAAGTGGCGGGGAAGGGCAGGAAGCAGGAAGAAAAGACAGAGGGCCGCGCAGAGCTTGCCGAAACCATGTTCCTTTTTGTGTTTGTCTAGAAGCTGTGGAGCAGGAGCGTCTATTCAGCTCCAAAGAGCGTCTTCGGAACTAAGCAGCAGCCCACATCTGCTGCTATTCCGCGTGGAGAAGGCGGCCGGCAGCCCCTAGTCACTGCTCACCAGCAACCCGCTGGCCGCGGCTGAGGACGCGCAGACGGCCACGAGCAGGAAAGGGGAAAGAACCAAGAGATGTGCACCCCTTCTCGCCTCAAGAGCACCGCGGAGTGAAGCTCGGAGCCCCAGAACCCTTGGCCCCAGGGAAACAGTGATTCTGAACAGTCTTCGCTGCCTTCCTCCTTGTGTTCTGGTTTGATTTTACCAAGGCTACCGAATCTTTTTACTTCTGTTGCCTATTGGTTTATATTGTGATCTTTCCTGCAAACTACAGATTGACACCCCAGGCCTCCGGGGGCACACGGGACTGTCAGGAACAGCTGGCCCATCTACCCTGCATCACCATCGTCCTGACCAACAGATTCAAGAGTGAGCGCCCGGGGCCTCCCCGTTGGCGCAGCAGTTAAGGGCTGCGCTGTGGAGCTGTCGGCAGCAGCGATGCGAGTTCGACGCCCAGCCAGGGAGAATCCCACATGGCGCAGCAGACCTCTCCTGCCTCGCCCGCTGCTCCCCTCAGCAGTGGTTTCCATCAATCTGCCTGTTCTGCTCCCCACTCTGTCTCTGGTGAGCCCTCTCGCCGCCCCACGCCTCTGGCCTGTACCCCAGCTTGTATGCATAAAAATAAATAAATCTTTAAAAAAAAAAAAGAGCGCCTCAGAAAGGGACTGGTCTTTAGTTCACACAAGAGCTACTTATGTGAAACTTTTGTCTGTTCTGCACTGTGCTGTGGGGAGCACAAAGCATCACAATACTTTGCAAATACTTAACATTTCATTGGCTCATTAGGAAGATGTTTTTAAATCATCAGTCAGTCATGCAGAGAAACTCACAGTAATAATGCAGACAGTACAAGGTTATGTAAATCTGCGGTAGGTACTCAGCTTCCCTTTATCTGCACGCACATTATCATAGATGGATATACAACAGAGGGGTGCAAACTCCCCATCGGCTGGGAGGATGATTGCTGATTTCACACTCAGCTGAGGCTGCAAACCTACCCCGTTAATTTTTTGACCAGGGAGATAGCTCCGCGCAATAATAACTGGGGAATTCACCGCATCTACTTAGTGGTCCCTGAGAGAAGAGGGGAGAACCCACAGGGAAGGGGTGGCCAGGACACCTGCTGCCAGGCCTCGGGTGCTGAGCACTAGCAGGCCTGCAGCGGGCAGTCACGTCTAGTGGGCAAAGACCTGCTCATGTGCAGAAACGGCGCGCCCTCGCGGGAGGGCGGGATCTGATCGCATGACTCATCAAACGGGCCTTAAACACGGCTCATCCAAATCCCACATGGAGAGAGGCCTGCACCGAGACAAGGCTCGCCTAGGTGCCACGAGTGCCCAGCTGATGATGCCAGCACTGAGCACTCTCGGCCCGGCCACAAGCTCCACAGTGGTTCAGGTGCTAACATTAGGAAACCTGTCAACTCTCAGCTTCGTCTCCCTCAGGAGAGCACTGCAGGCTTCCCTTGGGCAACCCAGACTTCCAGCTGCTTTTCTGACTCAGTTTTGGATTTGCACCATCTCACCTGCCATAGCCCGCCCCAGGGTGCTGGGCACTACGAGGTGTGCTTCCATCCCTGGGATCTCCCCAGGGCACCAGCTGGACTGCAGGATGCCCATGGCACCACGCTGTGGACCCTGCAGCCGCGGCTGGCGTTTCCCGGGGAGCGGACAGGAACCTTGCTCTGAGGACAGAATTCCTGCTTCTCCTGCAAACGGCTTCCCACCCGCTGCCTCATTTTTTCTGCCTCTTTCTACCAGAATAGCTTTTCAATTTTCTTTGTCCGAGGCCACAGAGTTGACCTTCGAATGTGCTGAGAACATCTCTGGAGACAGCTGCAGTGGAGAACTAAGGTCACTCATCGATTGGCCCACTTACTGCTGAGCGGGTGCGCGAGAGGCCACGCTCGGGAAGGAGGGAGCTTCCAGCTCTATGGGCACCGGCGCTGCTCTCGGGTCCGTAAGGAGGAAGCAGAGACACCCTGAAACAGGCTCAGCTGTGAACAGGTGGTGGCTTCCAGAAGGCCCCCTGATTCCAGAAGGGCTCACTGGCTGGACCTTTGCAGGCTGCCAAGGAAGGGGAACCGCGTCTACTCCCCAACCCTACATGGGCTGTTTTCTTGCGCACACCCCTCCAGGGCATGCTCATTTCAGTGCTTCTGCATAACAGAACAATGATGCTAAATCCCATTAACGAAGGGAAAGAGAAGAGCTGTGATTTTTGAGTATGAGGGCGGAAGTACTTCAGAGGCGTATCACCTTCCCCCCTCCGGGGGAAAATGAAGCTGAACGGTAAAGAACAGAGCCCATTTGAATCAGACCCCCGGACTCCACACCCAGGCCCTGTTCCCGGCTCAGCACGTATTGGTAGTGGAAGAGCCGCGGGGCCGAGCCGCGCACCAGCGTGTCCAGGTTCCCTTCGCCTGGCAGGCTCCTGGTTACATGTCCAGGGCCACAGACTTCACGATGCAGGGCCTGACCTACAGTGGGGGGCGCTGCTCCCGCCCATGCACCACTGACCCAAACACCAGGCGAGCATCTTCCCCCGCGGGCTGGCCCCAGAGTGTGGCCAGGAGGCAGCTCTCCAGGGAAGCCCCAGCAGAGCAGGGAACCAACCCAGAGGCAGACCCGGTGGTGGAGTATACCTGTTTACACCACAAAGGGGGGCTGGCGGGGAGAGAGGATGAGCAGGGCTGAAGAGTCCCCTGAAGGCTACACTTGAAATTAATTATAAAATGAAAACAAAGGACTCAATAGAAAAATAATTACTTTTTAAGTGGTCATTGAAAAACCTGGTAGACAATTAACCATATCATGGTTTGCTGCTGCTACTGCTATTTCTTTTTAAGAATCCTTAAAAAGGGACTCCCGGGGGCACAGGGGTTAAGTCTCAGCCCCGTGGAGCTGTCCAGAACCACTGCAGCACGAGTTCGATGCCTGGCCAGGGAGCTTCCCACAGGGCACAGCAGCCCTCTCCTGTCTCCCCGCTGCTCCCCTCAGCAGTGTGTTTCAGTAGATCCGCCTGTTCTGCTCCCTACTCTGTGTCTGGGGAGTCCTCTCAAACCCCACCCCGCACCTTTGACCTGCACCCCAGTTCTTGTATGTGTAAATAAATGAATCTTAAAAAAAACACATTACTAGATTACAAAGCTGACTTCAGGATAATTCTGAATTTGTGATCATCAAAGTTAAAACATAGGATTAAAATATAGTAAATTTTAACAAGTGCTTTCTTTTTTTCTTTTTTAAAGATTTATTTATTTTTATGCATACAAGCTGGGGTTCAGGCCAGAGGCGTGGGGCGGCAAGAGGGCTCACCAGAGACAGAGTGGGGAGCAGAACATGGAGATCAGAAACACACTGCTGAGGGGAGCAGCGGGCGAGGCAGGAGAGGTCTGCCGCACCATGTGGGACTCTCCCCGGCCGGGCATCGAACTCACGTCCCCACTGCCGACAGCTCCACAGCGCAGCACCTAACTGCTGCTCCACCAGGGAAGCCCACCTGCTAACCTGTACTTTTTTGTGTGACATCTTGTAAACACATTTCCATACTTCCTAATATTCTTCAAAAACATAATTTTACAATCTTTTTAGCGTTTATTGTAGATTCGTTTCTGTTACGATGATTCTGATGCAGAGAGCAGTCACGTGACATGATGGAGTGTCAAACATTTGTTCATTAAAAACAGAGCTCAGGGCCTCCCCGGTGGTGCAGTGGTTGAGCGCTGCGCTGTGGAGCTGACGGCAGCAGCGATGCGAGTTCGACACCAGCCGGGGAGATTCCCACATGGCGCGACAGACCTCTCCTGCCTCGCCCACTGCTCCCCTCAGCAGTGTGTTTCTGATCTGCCTGTTCTGCTCCCCACTCTGCCTCTGGTGAACCCTCTCGCCGCCCCACACCTCTGGCCTGTACCCCAGCTTGTATGTATAAATAAATAAATCTTAAAAAAAAAAACAAACAGAGCTCAGAGGAGGTATGAAGTCAGGTTCTCCATGGAAGACAGTTTTCTCATGACCTCAAGACCAAGAGCCCAAAAAGTCGCATCCCGTGGGGAGCCCCACCCCAGCTCAGCGGCACAGGAGCCGAGGCCCAAGCTCAGCCCCGCTGACCGATGAGCAGAATAACACGGGCAGGAACGTCTCTGCCGGCGCTCTCTCTGGACCAGGCTCTTCTCCTTAACAAGATGATCTAACCGATGCTTTTCTTATTAAAATAGTAAGGGAGAATCATTACACAGCACACTACAAATATTAATTCACCTCCATAATAAGCCTTCGATGCAGGCGCTATCATCACCCCTTTTCAGAGACGAACAGGAGGCAGAGAGCCGGCACGCAGCTCCAGAAGGCTCGGCGAGAAGCCGCGGGCAGGACTGCTCGGCCCCGAGGTCACTGCGCCGTGTGCCCGCGAGACTCGCCAGCACCTCCGGCCACCACGAGGCCCCGGCGAGAACACCGCGCACCCAGGGCCCAGGAGATCCGAGAGGACACCCCGGGCAGGCAGGTGCCCTGTCCACCAGAGCCCGGAGACCAGCAGGGAGGCGAGACTGAGTCTCCTCACTCAGGAGGAAGGAGGATGCAAACACCCGCCGTTTCTGCCGCCCGAGGGAGCCTCGCGCGGCTGTGTGCAGGACAGACGGCCGGTCAAGGGCCTGGTGGGCCGCTCGCCCGCTGCCCGCGTCCCGAGCCACAGCACATCCCCAGCAGCAGACAGGCCACTGGAAAGACGTGGACTGTGGGAACAGGCAGACTTCTCACGAGCAAAGCAGAGACAGACACCCCAGCCCGCAGACAGTCGTGAGGGGAGCAGGCGGCCCCTGCGCCATCGCCAGGCCGGGGCCGCCATGCTAAGCACTCCTGACCCCGCCGGGGCGCGGCTGGGCAAGCAGAGTGAGCAGAGGCCCCCCGAGTCCCGGTTGGCCCCTCCGGGGGGCGCTCCGGGCAGGGACAGTCTCTGCCCTCCCTGTGGGCGCATCGTCGCCGCCGCCGCCCTCGTCATCCATCAAGCAGGGACAATCGGGGCCCTACAGCAAACGCACCAGCCACGGAGGCCACGGAGGACCAGTCTGCGTCCTGGTGTCTGTGTCCAGGGACGTGGCCATAGCAGGCACCGCAGCCGAGGGCAGACGCCCCGCAGAGGCCCAGAGCTGGCTGGTCAGAGGCGCAAGGGCAGCTGGGAGCCGGGCCCCCCGCAGGCAGCGGACACCCAGTGTCCTCCCCGCGCAACCAGGACGAGGGCGACGCTCCCGCCCCCGGGCGGAAAGGAAGGGCTGAAACGCGCCAGGCCCCGCCCCATGGCCACAGGCTTCACTCGGGCGACGCCTCCGCAGTCCGCCGGCCTGCCCGCGCCGCCTCCTCCCCTGCCCGCAGAGGACAGGGCCGCCCAGTTTAAAGAGGGCGCCGGAGGCCGCAGGAGCTTCCCCGTGAGCTCTCAGAAGCATGCTCCACTCCGGCGGCTCGCAGCCCTGTAACATGGGGTGCCCAGGGGCGCACCGCGGGATTCCAGAGGAAAGCGAGCGTGGGGCCGCTCTCCGGCCAGTGCGGGAGGCCGGCCAGGGAGCCGGCTGACCAGAGAGGCCTGCCCCAGTCGCGAGAGCCCGGCTGGACGGCAACCTGCGCGCGTGGGGCGCCAACCTCACCGTGCCTGCAGCAGGCCTCCGCTCCCCGCCCACACCCCTCACCGCCCGCCCAGGCGCCAGCAGGGTCCGAAGGATGGGGGGGGGACGCAGACACCCAGCTGGCCCCTCACCCGCGGGGGCGGGGCGGCCGGAGCAGCAGAGCCGCGTCCTCAGTGCACAGGGGGAAGCAGCCGGCCAGTGGCCTCGTGGGCGTGGACTGCGGCGCCCCCTGGCAGGGCCACTCCGGAGGGAGCCAGGCGGGGGGGGGGGGGGGGGGGG
>PVIJ01002756.1:0-118001 GCA_004024925.1 Scalopus aquaticus | reverse complement strand
CGAGGCCGCTTTTACAAACTTGTGGGCGGCTGAAAGGAGGCGGCGAGTCCGCAGGCGAAGGCAGGGCCGCCTCGGGGGACGCTCCTTGGGGCTGCCGCGCGCCCCCGCGCCCACACCCGCATGGGCCGGGAGCCGCGCTATCTCCCCGCGCAGGCGGAGGCCGCCAGCAGCCGCTCTCCACGGCAAGGGGACTCCCCTGGCACCATCTTTGTTTCTTCCAGACCAGGAGGTGCCAATAAACGGCTCCGAGTCTTCATCTGGTTCCTTTCAAAGCCCACGAGCAGCGGCTGCGCCTTGGCAGCTCGCGCTGGGAGAACAGCAAGACTGAATCTCAGCTCTGGCGCAGGGCGGCCCAGCGGCTCCGATGCATTAAAGCCTCAAGTGAGAGGCTGGGGCTGCTCCCTCTGGCCTTCCGCTTCTGAGAGACCCGAGTGCTGGGATGTTCTGGAACATTCCGTGCAGGAGCAGCGCTGCTCTCAACCAAAGAGCCCGTCTGCAGAGAACACGATTCCCCAGCAACGCCTCTCGCTGGGTGAGACGTTAATTAGCTTGGTCCCAGGACAGCGGCTGGCAGCTGCGCCCGTGCTGCCCCCCGGGACCGGCTCTCCCTCCGGCCGCCCGCTGGTTCTGAGGGAGGAGGCAGGAAGCTGCCAGCCAAAGGTGAAGAAAGCAGCTTCCGGAGAAAAATGAGGGACGAGAATGAGCCCTCGGGAGTTTGGAAACATTAACTCTGGAAACGGTTTTCCAGGAGGCGTCCGCGCGGAGCAGGGGGGACAGGCCCCAGCGCTGCTGTGTGGGAAACACACAGGGAATGTGCCCACACCCCCAACCGAGCCCCAACACCGACGGCCCCGAGGGGTCCGGGGATTTAAGCCAACAGCCGATCTCATGTTCAGGCACAGCCCACATGTGAGAGCAACAAACGCGCTCTCCCTCTCACCCCTCTCTCTCCCCCTCTCTCTCTCCCCCTCTCTCCCTCTCCCCCCCAGGTGTGCTCCCAACACCATCACCCTCCGTCCAGGCTGAGGACAGGCCCGTCCCTTGGGCCGGCCGCTGCCCCGCGAGCCCGCCTTCTCCACATTGTAGGGGCCAGCGCGGAGCATCGAGGCGTGTCCGCAGCCCCTTCCAGGGCACAGCCTGGCTGGACGGGCGCAGGGAGGGCTGACCGGCCCCCCGCGGGGACACACAAGCTCTGCTTGGAGCCGGGTGGGGCCCCTTCCTCAGCAGCACCCTGCCCCGCCCACGCCCAGCGCAGTGCCGCAGCGCAGCCCACGAAGGCGAGAGGGACCCTCGCTCCCCTCAGCCGCGCCCTCCCGGGACGGTCCGGGACACAGGGCTTGCCTCCAGCCCTGGGGGCCGTCCCCGAGGCCGCGACTCCCCGTGGCAAACAGGAGGCCACAGGGAAGCAGGCGGCACCTTGCCCAGCAGGCCTCAGCCCCGCGCAGCCCGCGCCCGGGGAGCCGCTCCCTCCCCACAGAGCCAGGCCCCAGGCTGGGAACAGGCCCCAAGACTGACGCCGCTGCCCTCGTCAAGCGCACATCTCCACGGAGGAGACGAGCAGATCAGCAGCGAACAAAACATGATCGCGGCTGAAGACGCTGGAAGGTCAGGAGGCGACAGAGCCGCAGAGCGTCCCCGCAGCAAAGGACGCGGCGAGAAAGAGCCTGACGCCGCGGGGGGTGGGGGCTCGGCGAGGGTCCGGGGGCAGCACAGGGCGGAGGCCCTCTCAGGGTGCTCCCCATGCCCAGGGCGCCCTCCAGCGACACCCCCCTCGCCGATTCTCTGCTTCTACTTCTCAGGAAGCAACTTTCAAACACTTCCGGAGACAAGAAAGTAAGACAGCCAGCCCCTGCCAGTACTCGGGGAAACCTCCTGAGCAGGGCACACCGGAGAGAACAAGATGGCATCAACCACGAGGACATAAGTGGGGTGCCAGTCAGTGAGCGGGCAGCGGCACCACGGCCCGGCGCTCGGAGGGAGGTTAGTAGTAGCAGGAGGCAGATGTGGCTGCGAGGAAATAATTCAATTAAAGAAAGAGCAGCGAGCGCCACTCTCGAGCAGTGAATTGACCAAGTGATTGATCAAAGAAATGTGAGAATTAGGGTTTAAACCGTCTGTCAGAATAACTTTTGTTTTGTTTTGTTGACCAAAACATCGTATTACCACATTTTACTTACTGATCTTGGTTCTTACAAATAACATGACACAAACTTCCATCCAAAGTGAACATTTTAGGGCCTCCCCGGGGCTGAGGGATCAGTCCCAGCCTATGAAACATCCGCAGCCGCTGCAGCACGAGTTCGATCCCTGGCCAGGGAGCTTCCCACAGGGCGTAGCAGACCCCTCCTGTCTCCCCGCTGCTCCCCTCAGCAGTGGATTTCAGTGGATCCTCCTGTTCTGCTCCCCACTCTGTCTCTGGGGAGTCCTTTCACCCCTGCACCTCTGACCTGCACCCCAGCTCTTGTGTGCATCAATAAATAGATCTCAAAAAAAAAAAAAAAAGAGCATCCTCACCACTAAACCACGCCGGGGAAAACGAACCTGGGTCATTTCCTCAGAGACCCCTGGCGTTAGGGTCCACAGCCCCCACCTGCTGATTCAGGCTCGGCCTCTGCACAGCGCAAGGGGCCGGGCTGCACCTGCCTCTGGACACTGCACTCCCCGAGGAGACAGCGGCGCGCTCAGAGGCTGAGCCGAGGTCGCCCCGTGGACAGAGCGGGCGGACCCGTCCCTGCCCCCACCCGTCCCCGCGACTCAGAGGCGCTGTGCCCCGGCGGTGCGGCTGGGCCAAGTCTGAGCACAGAACAGCAAGTCAACAACACCCGTCTGCTGCTCTCACTGCCAGCAGCGTCCTCCTCGGCTGGTGGCCGAAACCGCACGAGGAGCGAGCGCATCAACCAGACGGCGGCGGACGCAGGGAGACGGCGTCTCTGCTGACAGCTGCCTTCCCGGCCGGGCTGCCGTGGGGTGACGCCACCGCAGCTCTCAGTGGCCTCCGCAGCGAGAATGCACAGGGAGCAAGGGCTTCTGCTCACGGAAACAGATGACGGGTCAAGAGAAATAAAGGGCCTGGCGCAACATCTAAGAACAGGGAGGTATCTTTTTTTTTTTTTTCTTGGGCTCACCTGGCACCCCGAGAAGATGCTGATTATTGTGGAACGAGGGGCCATGCAGGCCGGTCGTGCACAAACCCAGAACTGCCCGTGGCGAGAGGAAGTGGGGGGAAGGGAGTTTTCATTTTATTTCTGGACTTTGCTCGATGGCTTTTGATTTTGCAGACAACTTCCTAGCGGCGCCAGTCACACTGCCCGAGAGCCCGTTTCTGAACTTTCACCTGAAAACAAGAGTGGGGGCGCCGCTCGGACCACAGCATCCAAGGGATCCCAGGAAACCGCCCACAACGGGTATTCCCTCCTGGAGATTCCTGTAAGCGCCCGGCTGTTAGCAAAGTCCGGGGCAGCAGGCCGCCGCCTGTACAGCACTCCGGGAACAGGGCCCCCCTCCACGCTGGAGCCCCCCACTTCCCAGACGCTGGCGGAGGCCGCCCCAAACGGGGGCATCCAGGCGCGCCAGGGACAGACGCAGGCTTACAGGACCAAAACGCACGTTCACGACGGCCAGGGACCGGTGCCTCGCCAGAGCCCTTCTCCGTGGTAACCCCAGACCCGTCCATTCCGGACCCGGAGTCCTCAGAACGAGGCCGTGGGAGCGGGTGGAAGGCACCGTCAACTAGAGGCAGAGTCTCTTCTCAGACGGAGGCGCCGAGCTCCCAGTGCCTTTATCAGTTAGTCTTTTAATGTGACCTGCTCTTCCTCCAACAACTTGAGCTAGAGAAAAAATGGGGAACGAGCCTTGTCTGAATCCCCAGCTCTCGGGCCACCCCTGGGTGTCCACGATCGCTGACCACACTCGGGGCCGGCAGGACGACAGGGGCTGTGTCCAGTGACTACTCTCTGGGGACACAGCACCGAGCATGTGTAAAATACGGGCAAATCAGGCAAAACCAAAGGGCATGCAAACAGACACAAATGTCGATTCCCGCACGAGACAAGTCCCCAGATAAGAGCAGGCACCCCTGTGCCCCCAAGTATCCCTAAACAGCGGTCAACCATGCCTCTCTCACCCACCCCAGCCTCGGGGGCTATAAAGACGGTGAGCGCACGGTAAAGAATGAGCAAGAGCTATAGCACCGGGGAAGGTGGGGGTCCCCCCAAGATGCCAGCCCCGCCACACACATACCCTGCACACCCCTACCTCGTGCCCCTGCTAGAGGGAGGGTTTCAGTGTGGGGGTCTCCAGGAGGAAGGTGAGCAGATTAAAACCAACATCAGCCGTCTGAGTTCTTCCAAAGCGGAGCGGCTCTTGGAGGTGAGTTCCCAGAGGAACGGCCCCTTCGGGAGGGGGAAGGTGCGTCCACCTGAGGGCCCCTGAGCACTGCGACCCCAGCAGAGGGCGCGGTCCTGGCCAGGGAGAGGCGCCGGAGCGCTCAGGGTAAGCTTTAGATAGTTTGCTATTAGGTCTCGCAGCAATAAAAATCCACCGCAGAAGTGCTAGCACGCATTGACTATTTCTCTAAAACTTAGCCAGGCGTTGCACTAAATTTGTATATTTTGTCCCATTTCACCATCAAAGCAAATCCAGAAGATAAATGCTATTATTAACCCCATTTCACAGACAAAGAAGTAAAAGCTTGGAGGGTAAATACCTTGCTTAAGGTTGGAGAGCTAATAAGGACCACAGCAGAAACCGTAACCTGGCGTCGCGCCACCCCGGGGCCTGCGTGCGGCACCAGGCTGCGCTCCCTGCGAGGAAGACCAGGAAGGCCGCGGTCTAAAAACTGGGGTTCTGATCCCTTTGTGCTGTTAATTAGCAGTGCCACTTAAAGGAACACTCTGGATCTCCCTCCTGCTCCCAAGCCCACACGCAGAAGGGGAGAGCTTCCTCGCGGCCCTTCAAGCCTAAGGATCTCTCGTGAAATCAAATCCTGGTGTTTTCAGTCGGCCCCACGGCAGCGGCGAGCGGCTCTGCGCACAAACGCAAACTACACCGGCCAGTGATCGGGCTCCCTGTTGTGTCAAAAGCACCGCCCTCTCTCCGTGAGCCCCCAAAGCAGTGTTGAAAACCACATTCCAGGGCAGTGCACAAATCCCTGATTAGGAGACACTAAGAGACGGCTTATTTTAAAATCCATTTCTGGCACACGTCCCAGCTAAAGCAGGAGTTGAAAATTATTCAAAATCCCTCTGCAGGGAACTTAAAAAGAATGAAATATCTAAAAGTGGAGCACCATAAAAACAGCGCTCTGTGGGGGAGGAGCCTGAGCAGAAAGAGGCCTGGGACCCCCAAGGGCGTGTCCCCTGCAGGGACGGGCTGGGGCGCTTCTGGCCGGCCCTGGTCAGCGACTGCCCCCTGCAGACAGTGCCCCCCTCCCCTCACTGCCGGGGTCCCCAGCCGCCCCCCACCCACGCGCCCGCGGGGCTGTGTCGGGCCTCCACTCTGCTTCTGGAAAGGCGGTGCCCTGGCTGGCCCTCTGAGGGGCCCAGCTGCCCGCCCCTCTGTCCTGCAGGCCGCAGAGGCCGCAGAGGAGCTGCTCGCCAGCTGCCCCCGGCACCACCTGCCCAGCACGCGGGCACCTCGTCCCCAGGAGACCCGAGAGGGGCCTCGCTGCATCTGGGGTCAGGGTGAGCCCTGACCTCGCTGGCGGATGTGGGGCCTGCAGCTCAGCGCCCGCGCGCACAGGACGGCCCGACGCCCCCAAAGCGCAGCTCAGTGCTGCGCCCCGCTGAGGCCCCGGCAGAGTCCGTGGGCGGCTCACTGAACACAGCAGCCGCCTCCGCGTCCAGCCGCGCGCTCAGCCCGGCAGAGAGCTCCTGCACCCAGGCCCGGAACCTCCACATCTGCGGCGCCTCCAAGGCCAGCCTGGGCTCCCCGCGCGCCCGCCTCCGAAAGCTCCGGTGACCCCAGTGGACACCAACACAGACGGGGCGGCAGCGAGCTCCCCGGTGGGGGAACACAGTCCCCGCCACTTCAACGGGCTTCCGAGCTCCTCCGGGGGCTGCTTCGGCTCACCCGCGCCGGCGCTCAGGCTTCTCACCCACCGCAGACAGGGCGGAGCGCGGGCGGAAGGCGCCCAGAGCGCGCAGTGCCGGGTCATGCTCCCCCAGCGGACACTCAGGCTCCAGGCCTTTAACAGAGAGTGGGGGGAGGGTCAGGCTTTGTTTTCATTTCCTTTTTGGAAATTGCTTTTCCAGACCAGCCTCGCTCAGGTCTGGCAGCGGGAGGGGAGCAGAAGCTGCGCCTTCCGTCTGGGGTGTGACGGGAGGAGACGGCCGCCCCGTCGTCTGCGGGACTGTTTGCTGTTTGTTTATTTCTGCACCCCAAAAAGCCACTTCAGGTCCTAACCACGAGACTGAGTTCAGCTCTGGACGCAACGCACACTCGGTGTCCAAGCCGCCAGGCACCGTCAGTGCAGAGGCAGAGACGGGGCTTCCATCCCTTGCGCAGCCCTGGGCGTGCCCCTGCTGACCGCCAGCGCTCCGATGGGGTCCAGCTGGCCGCTGTGAGCACCAGTCTCTGCTCGGTGAGGCTGCCCGCTTAGCCAGGTGGGTAGATGGGCACAGGGACGGGGGACAGGAGGTGAGGTGCGCGCAGAGGCCACGGCGAGGAGGCGGCTTGCCACGACACCACCTTCCTGGAGGCCGCTGAAGAGCCCGCAGCTGAGCAGAGGCCCCCAGCACCAGGGACCACGATGCAGGCGCCCGGGGCGGGGTTCCCAGGTGGGAACAAGGCTCGGAGCCCTGAGGGGATTCCAGGAAGACGGAGCATTATGTCCTTGTGGAGCTGGGGCCTCCCTGGGGGCGCAAGGTCCGTCTCAGCCTATGAAGCATCTGCAGCCCCTGCAGCGCCAGTTCGATCCCCGGCCAGGGAGGTTCCCACAGGGCGCAGCAGACCCCTCCTGCCTCCCCGCTGCCCCCTCAGCAGTGGGTTTCAGTGGATCCGCCAGCTCTGCTCCCCACTCTGTCTCTGGGGAGTCCTCTCACCCCCACACCTCTGGTCTATACCCCAGTTCTTGTGTGTGTAAATAAGTAAATCTTTTTTTTTAATAATTATTTCATCATTTTTTATTTTTATGCATACATGCTGGGGTACAGGCCAGAGGTGTGGGGCGGTGAGAAGGTTCACCAGAGACAGAGCGGGGAGCAGAACAGGCAGATCAGAAACACACTGCTGAGGGGAGCAGCGGCGAGGCAGGAGAGGTCTGCCGCGCCATGTGGGAATCTCCCCGGCCGGGCGTCGAACTCGCGTCGCCACTGCCGACAGCTCCACAGCGCAGCGCTTAACCGCTGTGCCACCGGGGAGGCCATACATAAGTAAATCTTTAAAAAAAAAAAAAAAGTCGTGGAGCTACTTCACAGCCTTGAACAGGGCGCTGCGGTTAATGGGTCTGCCAAGGGCCACACTGCCACTTCTCCGAGAAGAGGGGCTGCTCTTTGTCCCCCCAAACTTAACTCCCCCCAATGCTGGGGTAGGGCCGGGCCCCCTGCTGTCCCCCAGGGGCCCGAGCTGGTCACAGAGAACCCCGACCTTAGCGATTTCCCTTTCATCGCCAGACACCCAATGTGACAAGAACCCCCACCCAGGCGCCCTCAGCCCAAGTAGGAAACTCAATTTCCCCTGCAAAACCGATTTCCAGACTCTCATCCCCGACACCGTCACGCCCCGTCACCGGCGCGGCCTCGCGGCGCTACTCCAAGCCACGCGACTCGCAACGCGGAGCTGCCGAGGGGGCAGCGGGTCCCGCCCAGCTCGAGGGCCCAGCCGAGAGTGGCACGGAGGGGCGCTCGCGCCAGCGGGGAGACACCTCAGCAACGCCGGGCCTCCGGGTGCTCGCGGCCTTCCGGGGCCTTCCGGGGGCTGCGGCCCGGGCTCGGGGCCGAGCTGTGTCTCCCGAGGACGGGAACAACCTGCCAGAGGCACCGGCCGACCCGGCCGACGCTCTGGTGGAACAGCCCGTGGAGCCCCCCCAGAGAGGGACCCCGGCCGCATCCACGGGGCCCCCCGGCCCTGCTCCCCGCTGTTCCGACACCTCCCCGCACTGCCACGTCCGCACCCCAGAACCACCGCCCCTCCCTCCTCACGGGCGCCCAGCCGCCCAGGCCGCAGGGACACAGCGCCGCTCCCGAGAGCCCCGCAGACGCCGAGCCAGTCCCGGGTCAGGCCCTCCCAAGGGCTGCCCGAGACCCCAGGGAGGGCCATTTCGCCTCATCTGAACCCCTTGTTGCATTCGCCTGACTCTCATTTCGGAACTCCTCTTGTACTCCAGTCCTTCACCCATCCCAGCCCCTTTATCCTGTGGACAGAAAACAATACCTGGGCAGTTACAAGCCTTTCACTGACTGAACAGCCTTCACGGTCCCGCTGCGGACCTGCGTGGCGAGCTCACACGCCTGCACCGCACCCGCAGCCAACCGCGGCGCCGGGCCAGACCCAGAGCCGCACTCGTGGCCGCCATGCGACGTCACGCAGACCTTGACAGCTCAGAGAAACGTTCTCACGCCCCCGAATCCTCGGTGCGGAGACCCCTTCAGGGGCGCGTGTCCACGGCTCGGGGTCCTCTGCGCAGCCCCTGCGCAAAGTGCTACGGACACTCCTTAAAACACGAACAATGTAAATCCCCAGCACCCAGCAACGGCCCCGCCACGATTTTAACCAGAGGACATCACGGGCCCATCCGAAGGCGGCCGCACCGGAGTTCCAGAGGCCCAGCCCCGGACACGGCCCGTGCGGCTCCGAAGGATGCAGGGTGGGGCGGGGGGCTGCAGCCTGGGCTCGGGTCCACCATGCACACTCAGGGGACACGACTCAGCCATGAGGAGGCCGCAGCGGACAGCCCCGAAGGCGCGCGGCCGTGCCTGGAGGGATCTCCCGCTCCTGGACGCAAACAGTCAAAGCAAACAACCGCAGGCACGCCGCAACCGGCCCTCAGACGGCGCGCAGGGGCACTGGCGGGGGGGGGGGAAGAGCACGGAGGAGCCGCGGGGGCCGGGGAGAGGTCCGGGGCCTCTTGGTGGCGGCGGGACATGGGCAGCCCACGAGGGACACGTCCTCTGCAAGCAAAGGGCTCTCAGCACTGGTGGGAAGTCAGGAAACTCTGACCGTGAAAAGGCCTGCCCGCACGGCCAGGGCCCTCGCCACCACCCCACACTGCCTCAGGGCTCCGTGCGGCTTGCCGGATGCATAAGGAAAAGCCGGCCTGATGCCAGACCTCGGCCACCAGCGTCAGAAGTCTGGAGGGGACGACGGCTCGAGGATGAGACGGCCCAGGAGGCGCGGGGTCTGGGCTGAGGCACAGAGCACAGGACGCAGAGCAGCACAGAGCAGCCGGGAGCCCAGCAGGGAGCCGGCCCGAGCTTCCTCTGTGCGCCCGAGAGAGCGACGGAGACAAGGACCCGCCGCAGCGCTCCCTCCAGACGGGGTCCCCGCACGGGCGCGTCGTGTGGGGGAGAGCGAGGCCGGCCACGAAACACGCGTGGGGCACGGGCGCGTCTGCCTGTCACGGGCGCTCGGAGGAAGGGCGGACGGAAGGGCCTTTTCTCCGAAAGCTCGTTTATTTACTCCTGGGCTACAAGTATTGACTCAAAAAAGCCGGGAAGGCGCCAGCGCAGCCGGACAGTTTATGATGGATGGCGGGTGTCCGGTTTCTAGGTAGCTGAAATGTTTATCATTTTTCCTGAGCTGGGACCAACGAGGTTCAATTAATGAAAGGAAACATGAGGTTAAATTTAGAATCGTTCACTGTGTCATCACTTCTCTAAGACAGACCATTTCTTCAAGTAAATTTGGTACAAATTTTAAATTGGTGCAGTGTCTGAAACATGCACAAGGCACATCTCCAAGTCAGTCAGTGCCCTCACCTACGCTCTTCTGCCGACTGCAAAGCCCACACTTCTCGGGAGTCGCTGAAGAGCTTGATGCCCAGTGAATTCCAGCAGGAGAGTCAGGTCCCCGCAGAGTGTGCAGCGTCACCGCCTTATTCTGGGGACAGAGCGCCAGCACCGGCAGCCCTCGAGGGCAGTGCCCCGGCCTGCCCATCCACTCGGCCCCGCAGGAGGCCTGGAAGGTACGCACAGAGGGACGCAGTTCTCAACACTGTCCCTGTGTCCACACTCAGGTTCAGTGTGTGAAAATGGGGATTCCCCCAGCCTGTTTCCTCCCTAACCGACCGAGGTGGGTTTATCTTGAGTTAGTTCAGCGACTCCCACAACAGGGTGTGGGGACACTGACATATCAGGGGTAGGGGCATATGGGGCCCAGCCTTGAAACGTGGCAATACTTCTGCTGGCAACGGAATAGATGCCCAGCGCCGGGAATGCTCAACTGAAATTGAATTCAACTGGAAACATATATAATAAACAACTCTATGTTACAGAAGATTAACATAAAAAAACTAGTCATTCTACGTCTCAGTTTATTTGACTTCCGAATACGTTTCCGAGAAAATGGTGCAGGGATAGCTCATCTCTTTCCATGAATATTAATACCATGATCTGCGATGCTGTCAGCTCCTTTTCCACTCCTTGTCTCCAATGGGCAGCCAGCCCGTGTTAAGCAGCTTCTTGGTGACACAAGCAAGTGGATCACAGGAATGTCTGAAATCACACTGCCAACCCAGAGCTGGCACAACCACCTCACCATCTTAAAATTCTCAGGTTTCCAGGAGCAGCACATCTAGACATCTCAGAACCTTTCCTTTGCCCTTAGGTCTGTTTTACGCATCCACATTGAACACCCATCCTGTCTCATCCACCTCATGTCGTTCAATCATTTAATCAATAAGCCTGAAACTGACAACACACCCGTGCAGGCGCGAAAGAACTGGTCATGAAGATAAAGTTCCTGTTCTCAGAGAGTCCCTTGTCTCGTTTGAGGGAGAGGAATATAATAGCACTAACAATCCACAGCAGTGGCTGCTAGCACGCAGAGATTCACAAATCAAGGTCAGCTCACCTTGGAGAGTCAGAAAGAGCTTCCAAGAGGGAGACCCACAAAGATGAAAGCTTGCAGGCCGTAAAAGAATGGATTCACCGTGACGGAGAGGACAGCAAAGGAGGCTAACACATCCAAAGGAAAAGAGGGGCCTGCGCTGAGCCAGAAAGGAAAAAAACACACAGTCTGAGAGGAAGGATTTGATAGAGAAAAGGTTTAGCCAAGGGTTAGAAGCAACCCAACTGTCCAAGGACAAAGATGGCATCTGTATACACAGTGGAATACTAATAAGTATTCAATAAAAAACAGGTGAAATCTTGCCAGTGGCGACAACATAAATTAAACAAAAGGAGATGAGGTTAAATGAAATAAGTCAAAAGGAAAAAGACAAACACTGTATAATCTCACTTCTGTGAGGAATAGAAAGAAGGAAATCAAAGGAATGGACACACAAACCATCCCAAACCCTAGAAGACTGTAGAGCTGAGGCCACCAGTGGCTGAGAGGCCATGTGGGGGGGGAGCGCCGTGGACGTGGGAGGAAGACGGGCGCCTCAGCGGTGGGCTGAGGTGGCAGAAGTCAGCAGAGGTGTGAGCCTGTGTCCTAAACCGCATTCGGAGTTGTCAGGCCCTGTGAATGACAAACAGGGCGGACACGGGGCCAGGGACCACTGGGTACTTGCCCAGGCTCACTGTCACCCCGACTTGTGCGTGTAAGACAGCTCAGGGGTTGTCAGTGCACCCGCCGAGGCCACTTTACTGAGCTCTACACGTGTAAGTGATGCGCGGCGCTACGCACAGACAGGCGTGCTGAACTCTAGCGTGCCCTGAACTCCCCAGAGAAAGGCTGTCGGGGAGAATCTCCGCTCTCGGCAAGCCCGGGCACGAAGCTGCCCAGTCCGGCACTCCTGCCCTGAACCTCTCCACCGACCGACGGTGTGGGCACCCTGCTCTGAGCACCCCTGCCCGTGGCGGGTCCCCCCCAGGCTCCCCATTCCCAGCCCCAACTTCTTAGAACGGTTTCGGAAACTGCACGGGAGAACAAAGCATGGCCGCTGCCTCTTCCCCGCGCAGGCCCGGCCCACAGACGCTCCGCGAGGGCGAGCTGTTCCGCGTGGAAGGGATGGCTGAGGGGGCGGGTGACTGGAGGGGAAGGGGGAGAGGAAGAGCAGAGAATGAGAAGGCCGTGGGGCCAGCGGACTGCAGGCCTCCGCTCTGCCTAAGCCCGGGGGCAGCCTGAGCCGCAGGAGAGTCCGGGGCCAGGGGCTCACCCCACGACACGGGGCCAGTGCCAGACGCCTCCGAGGACGCGGAGCCAGGGCTGGGGCACAGCTGCTCCGCCGCCTCACGCGGGCGGGGGGCCAGGCCCGCACCCAGCTACTCTCGGCCCCAGCGCGCCCCGCCCCGCCCTGCGGGTCCTGCCTGCGCCGGCCGCCCTGGGCCTTGTGTGCCGCGTGGGGGCCATGGGGTGGACAGGCCTGGGCGGGGAGCAGGCTGCACCCAGGGGTGCTGGGTTCCTCTCAGAGGAGGAAGGTCAGGTAAGAGGACCCAGGCGGTGACCTCACGGCGCTCGGTGAGCCCCACGGAGCTCGGAGCCCTGGTCACAAGCCCACCCAGCCCACCGGCTGGAGGCGCCAGACCTGGCAACGGGTTCCAGTGTGTGCCCAGGGACCCAGCCGGGGCCTGGCACGGCCGTGGAAACCTTGCTCAGACACTCATGAAGAGCCAGGAGCGTGGCAGGCCTCGCTGGCCACTGCCAGAAGGGCCCCAGAGGAGCCCAGCGGCTGGTGCAGGACAGGCCAGCACGCTGTGCCCGGCAGCCCTGTCCCTCCTGCTGTGTCTGTCTCTCTGCTACACGGGCACTTTCTGCTCGCCTATCCCTCAGTGTCCTCCCACTTTTAGGGTACAGAACTGTCCTGGCCTCACCCTCTGTCTGGAGCAAGGGGGGCGTAAACAGGGCCGGCACCTGGCCCTGGACTTGCACCGAGCAGACCGTCGTCCTCAGGACCGCACGGTGCCCGGGGCTGTGCCCGCCGCGAGCGAGGCCCGCGTGCAGACAGCAGCGCTTCTGCGGCCTGACGGACAGAACGCAGGCGTCCAGCAGCGCTGGCAGGGCAGGGCCGGAGGTCTGAGGCAAGACGGATCCGATCCGCCCGTCCCGAACAGGAGCCGCGGCTAGTGAGGACGCGCCACGCCGGCCGAGAGCGCTGGCACCCAGCAAGCCCTGGCGCCGCGGGGCTGGCGGCGCGGGCCTCTGGGCGCCTTTGGCACAGGGAGGGGCGAGAACGCCCAGGCACAGCGGCCCCTGCTCAGGACGCCCACCGGCCCCTCTGGCCTTGAAGCAGTGTCTCCCACGAAGCCCCTTCCGGCCCCACAGCGCGACGCGGCTCCCGCCCACAGTGTCAGATGCTGCGTGTGACACGATGTGCCCAACGGGGCAGAAACAAGAGGATAAGTGAGATCCTTTGAAGATAAAGAGGTGGAAATAATTGGCCTCCCGGCTCCCCACACAGCGCCAGGGAGACGGAACCTGAGCCTCCGCGGCCGAACCTGCAAACGGCTTTAATTTTAGAAAGCAATTCAATCCAGCAGGCCCGGGTGGCTTGGAAACGCGTGGTTTGTGCAAAGCAGGGAACGCAGGGGGTGGGGCATCCCTGGGGACCGGCAGCCGCAGGTCAGGGAAGCTGCTGGCACGAGCCGGCGGGAGGGCAGGGCAGCAAGGGCCTCGGAGCGCAGGCTGCCCCGACGGCCTCGCGCCAGAGACGGGCAGCAAAGAGGCCCTTCGAAGAGGGCATCTTGGGCAGGTAACGACTAGGAGGAAGGGGGTCTCCGACAAAGGTCACAGACAAGGCAAGGCAGAGCAAGGGGCCGCCACCAGTAAGGGGGGCACGGTGGGAGCAACGGCAGGGTAGCTGCCGAGTCTCAGCGCCACGCTGGGGCGGCCACCCCGGGCCGCACACTTAGCGGGAGTGCGCCGGTAGTGAGCGTGGAATTACTTTCCTAGGGTAATCAGGATATTTACAACTTTTCTAATTAGCAGCACACCGGTCTCCAACACAAGCACACCTAGAGGCTCTATTTATATGTTCCCGTAATCTCAATAAGTAACACACAAAGAATAGGCATTATTTTAATTGTTTATTTTTAAATATTTCTCTTAAAATGTGTGTATCCTAATTTGCATTCTTTTGAAGGGAAATAACCCATTTATAGATTGCCTTTGTCAAGGCCAAGCTGAAAACCACCATTTGCCAAAAAAGATATTTTTACTAATGGCATATAATCAAGCATGCACTTCATTAGTCATTAAAACGCACTGCAAATATTCAACAGCTATGGAGCGACTGCAAAGAAAACAATGAAATTGATTTCAAACTGGAATGCCTGTGATTTGTCTCATAAAACACAGGAAAAAACATTCTCTGTGAAAAGAAATAAGATATGCAAAGAACATTTTATTCCCGTTTGATTTACAAATGTTTAAAATATGGTTTTTAATATCTAACACTCATGATGATAACTAAGTTTTTTTTTTTTTAAGCGAAGTTAGTGTCTTAATAAGCTTTGGGGCTTGTCATTAACATTCACACAGATGAGTCATATATACATAAGGATATTTTCTAAACAAAGTATGGCTGAACTTGCATCTACCATTTCAACCACACAAAATGGACACAGTCAGTGTTTTTCACCAACAAAAATGGCAATTTTTTAGACGCAACATAATAGATTAAAATCACAGCATCGTAGACTCTCAGTGACAACAGTCTAGCGGATTCCTTGGCCTGGTTCATCAAAATCCCCTTTAGTATAAAACAGTGGTCACCTGACATCTTGCTGCTAGAATATTCTAAATAAAGAGCTTCAACTAATACATGCCTGGGAACAAAACGGAGCACTCCACACAGAACAAACTCGGAGTGAAGTGGATCTTCGTGAACCTCAGAGAAAACGTTTTAAAAATCAAAGGGAAGACACACAGCTCAAGCACGTCTCCACGCGCACTGTCAAATGGACAGGGAGGCCGCTGCGCTCACTAACTGACCAGATCAAAGGGCAGGAGACTGACTCTTTAGATTAAAAATAGAACTCATTTATTTCTCTAATTTCAAAGGAAGGGAACTAAAATTAGCATTCCTGGAGAATGCTCCTGGATCTAAGCAGCTTGAAAGAAACAAGAGAATTATTCAAATCTAGAAAAGGAAACCACTAAGAAGAGAGAGATTTCAATGCTTCCCAACCTGCAACCTACCAGGAACGGAGAAATCAGATCAAAGATAACCTTGAGCTGACGAGGCTGCCAGGGTCTTTCCAAGGAGCGGCTCTCTCAAGTCGATCGAAGGTCTCCGCGAGACAGGATGAAAGGGCAAAGGGGAGCGTGCCCCAGGACCCCTCACCCCATGGAGAGCAGAGGGCAGGCAGAGGTCAAGGGTCACGGTGACCCTCACTCCTCGACCCTGGGACGCCCACACGGCTCCGGTCCCTGCACCTCCGGGGCCCGGCCCCGCCTCTCCCTCCTGCCTCAGAGGTGTGGGATGGGCGTCCTAAGGGAGGACTCTTCAGCCCACCAGACTGAGTCTCAGGGCAATGGAGCACCCCAAGACCCCACAGCCCGAAAGCCCAGAACCTCTGCTCCACAGGGGGCGCCAGCATCCCAAGAGCCCACCCCCTTGGGTTGCCACGTGGGCACCTTTGCTCTGAGGTTGGTGGAACACGTCTCGGCTTCGTCGGGCATCTAAACAGTTAAGACTCAACTTTATACTGATTGATTAATCAGTCTTGAATGCCCGGTAATCCTTTCGAAGTGTAGAGATCTTCCCCATAAATTAAACTCTGTAATACCACAGGATTACCTGCAATTGGGGAAGCAAACAGAAATCACACTGTTTTACGAATTCTCCAAGCGCCCCTGGCCCAGCGGAGCGGCGCATGCGCCGAGCCCGAGACAGGCCCAGGCGCAGCGACCGGAGGGCGCGGCGGGACGGGCAGAGGAGCAACGTGCAATCCGTCCATCCAGACACGGGCGAGCTCGCCGCCGCCACGACCGTGTCCCCAGGGCAGGTGGGGCCCAAGGGCGAGCCCAGCTGCTGGGGTTTCGCAGAGCAGAGCCCCGAGCGAGCGGCCGGGGGGACAGGCCCTGCAAGCACCCTGCTCCCACGAGAAACTGAGCCACTGGCTGACTTTCCCGCAGCTTCCAACACACCGGTGAGGGTAATAATAAAACGAGGCTGGCAGATGACCTGTAAGGCCACCGGCGAGCTGCTGTCGGGGCTCAGCGCCGCTGCTCTCCCAAGTGTCATTCACGTGAAGGTTAATGACCAGGCACACCCCCAACGCTCGAGAGAGGGGTCCTGCCGGTGGGAGAGGGCAAGTGTCTGCGCCACCCCGAGGGCCGCGGGCCCTGGGCACCGCCACAGCCGCACCCGCGGCGACCTCAGGAAAAGGGCACTTACCCTCAGACAGCGCTTTCATCTCGGGTCGGGGAGCACATCACCTGCAGAGAGAGACGCAGTTAGGATCAGGGAAGCGCCGCCTCGCCCCGCTGGGACCCCGGCTGGAAGGAGCAGGCAACAGTGGCCTGTTTGGACGCGCTCCCGGCACGTCGCCAGAGGACCTGGCTGGCCCCGATACGTCTGTGTAATAAGTCACCCCATGGGCAAGGAAATTGCCCCAGCAAATCTACAGCAGAGGGCGACAGGTTAATTCACAGATGGATGTCTGAAATGAGAAACAGCTGCTAATACTATAATGTTCTCAAGTAAGCAAAATGAAGTATTTGATCTTCACATGAAAGCAAAACTCTGTCTCGGGTGAAATGAAGGGATAACAGTCAGGAGATCAGCGAGAGCCATGATGAATATTCATTCCTTACAAGCCCATGAAAACAGCTCCCTTCTACTCTTTTCTTTCAAATCAAGGCCAAATGTTTAGATTAGAAATTAAGTATCTTTAAACACCTGTAATCTAACGTTGAAGGTTAGATAAGATATATAGATTGTGCTAAAACTATACAATTTTTTAAAAGATTGATTTATTTATGCACACAAGCTGGGGTGCAGGCCAGAGGCGTGGGGCGGCGAGAGGGTTCACCAGAGACAGAGCGGGAAGCAGCACAGGCAGATGGAGGGAAACACACTGCTGAGGGGAGCAGCGGGGAGACAGGAGGGGTCTGCCGCGCCAAGTGCGAATCTCCCCAGCCGGGCGTCGAACTCACGTCACTGCTGCCAACACTCCACAGCACAGTGCCTAAGCGCTGTGCCACCGGGGAGGCCAAATTACACATACATATATATTTTTTAAGATTTATTTATTTATGAACACAAGCTGGGGTACAGGCCAGAGGTGTGGGGCAGCGAGAGGGTTCACCAGAGACAGAGTGGGGAGCAGAACAGGCAGATGGACAGAAACACACTGCTGAGGGGAGCAGCGGGCGAGGCAGGAGAGGTCTGCCGCGCCATGTGGGAGTCTCCCCGGCCGGGTGTCGAACTCGCGTAGCCGCTGCCGACAGCTCCACAGCGCAGCGCTTAACTGCTGCGCCACCAGGGAGGCCCCAAATTACACAAATTTTAAGGGCGCTCACCCCATCTCTGAGTCCCACCCCTGAGGAGACGCTCACCCCATCCCTGCGGAGGGACTTACCTACCATCTCTCAGAGTTCACCAGCCTGGGCCTACCAAGCTCTTCTCTACCTAATCAGTGGGGCTGGCCTCTGCATCGTGTTCCTTCCTCACTGGGTGCAGGCTGGTGACCACACCTGCCCGTGACTAGGCTGTGCCCTCCGGCCGGACAGGCGTCCTCACCCTCCCAGCGGGGACTGGACCGGGTGCTGAGCCGGATGTGTGTGACTGGGAGCAGACGAACACGTCACCAGGTGGTGGCGAGGCCTGTGCGCGCCCCCCTTCCCCTCCGGCCAGAGCGTCTGACCGACAGGCAGTTCTCCGGGTGGCACAGTCAACGGTAACCCAAATGCTGTTTATCACAAAGGAGAACAAAGCGCCTTTCGTGACGCGACAAAGGCCCTAGTGTGCAGCAGGAAGACATTTTAAGCAGAGAGAAGGACCCAAAAATCTATAAAGACGATGTGAGGAATTAGAACGAGAAAACCAAGAGGAGGACGAACAGGTTAATTCTCTCGGCCTTTTACGGAGGTCTCTGAGACGTTTACTGTAGAACGGTGAAGAAAGGATCGCGATGGCCACTTTCCAGAAAGACACTTGGGTCCTGGCGTTGTGATGGCATCAGACCGGCCGTAACAAACCTCCTCATCTACACGCCTGGGCGAGCGGCCTTCACCCCTGGCTACAGGCACGGACGGACCGAGCTGGCCTCACTGAACCTCACGCTCCTCACAATCTCCTGCCGGCCCGGCGGGAACGCAAACACCTAGTCTCTGAAATGCAAGACCGGGGGTCTTCACCGTCGCTCTGTTCCCGCTGCTTGCGAGCGAGCGCCGAGGGGGCAGACCGCTCCAGCTCCCGAGCCAGGATCGCTGCGATCTCAGGTTTTCCCAGCAACTCTGGGTTTTTTTTCCCCGAGCAGAAATAAACTCAGGGCAATGTGGTCAAAGCCAGTGACCAGACTGTGCCAAAGCCTCAAGCAAGGAGATGCGTGTCTGGTCTCCTGAGGGTGTCGTTGCGCTCAGCGTAACGGGGACCTGCAGGCAGTTCCTCTGCAGAGATGGGCGCTGCCTGCTGTGCCACAGCGCACAGGACAGAGGGGTCTGCTGTCGGGAGGCCCCCGCCCCATCCGACGCCCAAGCTGCTGCTTGTGGAGCGACCGCAGGTGAAACTACAGTTTCTTCATGACAAATTAAACCTCACGCAGAACAAAATAATTCCACTTCCTAACTCGAGGCCTTTTGCCCGGTCTTCGAGTTCAAAGAGAAAGGCCAGGGGATGCATTTTCTTATCAGCACAGCAGCATAAATCCTGCCAAAGGCTTCTCGGTGCACTGTCTGGGCAAGGGCGCAGCCGTGAGTAGCGCAGCCTCTGAGGGGGAGGCGGAGACACGCCCCCGGCTGAGGAAGCGTGGGGTCTCACTGGACACAGGGGCGACCTCGCCACTTGTCCTGCTGGTTGATGGGGGGCCGCCTGGAGGCTGGGAGCTCCCAGGCAAATCACCGACCCTCTAAAACAGGAAAACCTGAGAGACGCCGAGCAGCACAGAGTCATCTGGAATTGCAGGTGGGGGGGGGCAGTGCCAACATCGCTGAGGTGGGCTGGGCTTCCCAGGTGACTGTGCCCGTGTGCTCTGATCTACCGTTCACGGGAGCGTGGTCCAGCAGGACGTGGAGAGCTGAGGAGGGGCCACTCTGGGCCGGGGAAATGGGAGGCCGCTCCTCACTACCTTTCCTGGACAAGCCCTTTCTGTCGCTTCTTCAGCTACAAAATTAGAGACCTCCATGTCTCTGCAAGAGATAATAACTATAATTTCTAGAACGTTCTGTCAGACTGTGCTCTGTTAAACAGTTCATCAGGGCGAGTGCTGAAGAGAGCACCCGCTAAGTGGGCTGAAGGCGCCCCCCGCGCAGAGGCTGAGCCTCGCCCCCTGGGGAGCGGGCACTTCCGAGCCCCGTCCCCTGCGGAGCCGAGCACGCCCCGTGAGGAGAGACGCCCGCCCGCAGCCGGGGCGCGTCGCCAGGAGGGAGCATTCAGAATCCACCACAACACTGACAAAAAAACAAAACGAGGCAAGAGCTTCTTAATCGACCGCTAAGAGGTGAGGCAGAGGCCACGGGGTGAAGCATGAAGTATGTCCAGGAAAGAACGCCGTCCGCTCACGGCGAAACACTCGATATTCACATGATCTTATTGAGTGAAGAGTCAACAGTGGACTTCAGTCCCTGGCCTGTCAGGGATCTGGGTTGTGAAAATAAAAGCCCATTAATTCCCAGCCTCCCCGCGGGCTTCTGCGGGCACACGCTGAGCAGCTGTCACACGGCGACGCGCTTCCTTCCGCTGACCCTATCCATGGGAAGACGGGGCAGTGCCGGCCGCAGCTCCGGCCACTCTGGGGCGATGCCTGCCGGCCCCGCCAGCACCCAGCACCCCTCGGAGACCCCTCGGGGGAAGGAGAGGGCATCTCGCCACGGCTGGACGCGCCCCAAGGGCACGACTTCCCACACCCACCGCTTCTTCAAGCCCACGTCTCACCCCAGTGCCCCAGAAAGTCACCTCACAAGAGACCTGTGAATCCCCTGACGGGCGCTGTGGGGCCCAGGGGTGAGGGGAGCATGGAGAGGGCCCCCCTCAATGGCAGAAGACACGCAAACCACGTTTCCCAGCTCTCCGACTGGCAGAGAGCACACGTTTCACCCTCTGGATAAGCGCGTGGAAGGAGGACACTTGCGGGCATTCTGGGGGACTCCACGGGGTAATTCTAAGGCCTATATCAATATCAGAAGGAAAAGAACAATTATTGACTGAAACGCTCCCCCTAGGAATAGACAGTCATCGGGGCCCCTGTTATTAGCAATAAATAGGGCTGCTGGGCCTCCCTGGGGGCACAAAGGGTTAAGTCTTAGCACTGTGAAGCTGTCAGCAGCCACTGCGGCACGGGTTCGATCCCCAGCCAGGGAGCTCCCCCCAGGGCGCAGCAGACCCCTCCTGTCTCCCCGCTGCTCCCCTCAGCAGTGGATTTCAGTGGATCCACCTGTTCTGCTCCCCACTCTGTCTCTGGGGAGTCCTCTCATCCCCCCCAACCTCTGGTCTGCACCCCAGCTCTTGTGTGCATGGATAAAAAAATCTTAAAAAAAATAAACAATAGGGCCACTGTGAGGATCAAATGAAAAGTCAGGCACTGCCCTGCCTGAGACGCATCCCTGCCGCGCAGGCCCTGCTGTCAGTCTCCGGTTGTTAGATGATGACATGAGCAAGTCACCCCGGGAAATGCTGCGTCGCTTCAGGCAAGGGGGGCAGAGTCCCTCATCATCGAGGTTTAAAGGGGACATGTCCATCTCCTGCCACCTCCGGAGCCCGATCACGGTACGGGAATCCCGCATTCTGGGAGCCTGCCCACCGACTAAATTTCTTTATGGGAACACAAAATTTATGCATAATCATATATGTTAGTTTCTTGGGAAGATTTTATATTGAATTAATAAATATCTAAAAGATTGAGGAAATGTAAAGATTCTTGTAATCTGGACCAAAAATTCTCCTAATTTTATTAGGGCATAATTGACGAGGGGAAGAGTCGTTTACACGTTTTCTGGCTTTTTCTTCTCTTTCTACCGTTAAATTACACTCCGACCATTATCAACCAGTCATTTCAGCTGAATGACAAAAATAAAAACTAAGTGAAATAAAAGCACATTCATTTGACATTAACCCAAAATAACCATTTGTGTCTCCGAGCCTTGAATGTTGCCGAGGTGAATTTGTCAAATTATAGCAACAATTTTTCCTCAGGAATCTTCTAATTTTGTTCCAATCACTGGAGTCATGTTTATGTATTTCCTCGCAGATACCCGGCTTCCTCGGAGAGCTCTTGAGAATAGAACGCCTTTATCAGATGATTGAATATCAAACAGTGAGATGACTAGCTGGTTGGGTTAAAAATATGAAAAGGCATTTACATTGAAACATAAAGGAGACCATCTGAATGACAAAATATGGGAGCGGTGAGGGGGGCAGATTAGAAGCCTCCTTCCTCCTTCTCTCCCGAGTTGCTCCTTCAGCAGGAAGGCTGAGTGTCGCGGCTCGGTGACCAGCTGGGCTGTCCTGGGCGGTGGCCCCTAAAGAACAGAGAGGAGGGCAGGAGGGTGGGCACCGAGGGAGGTGTCGGCGCTGGTTGTGGTGTGGTGACATCCACGGGAAAAGCTGTGACCCAGCACCCTGAGTTATGCACAGTGCTGTGAACCAAAGTTACCTGGATCAAAACTTGACAATTAAAAAGAATGGGAAATTGTGCAAAAGATGGGCTTAGGTATTTCAATCATAATGACTTGTCTCCATCTGGACATGCTGACAGAAGATTTTAAGCAGAGTGTGTTGACTTTCCCTTTACATGGCATTTCTTGTGTGACTCCTATAAAGGCTGCGGTGACATTTCCGGTTCTATATACCCCAGCCTCTGTGACTTGTCTGCACCACACCTGTGGACCTCTGGCATCCTGATGCCACAGGTGACGTGTCAGTCAGTGAGCAGGCAGAACTATCCGCCTTTCCGCGCCCATCTTCACCAGGCTGGGGAGACCTAACGACACTGTGATGCAGTCCAGATGGTCCCCCTGGGAGCAAGGCGCCCTCGGCCTGGGGCTGAAGTCAGAGGCCGGCGTCTTCAGCAGGAAACACATCACCAAGTCCTCTGAGACCCTTTTCTTGGGCCTTAAGTCCCCTGTTTACCTGATCGACAGCGCTGCTGTGACGTCACCATCGGGTGTAAGACAGCTCCGCAAGTGACACGTACTTCGACACTTGGGGACATATTTGGTTTCATCTCAAAAAATGGCCCTGGGAAGGACTGATCCTTTGTAAGCCATCTGAACTGGAGCAGAAATACCACCCCATACCTGCCACGGCGCCATGCAGGCCGGAAGCAACAGGTGGTTCAATCAGAAGGATCAACTCAGACCTTCCTGTGACGGCTCTATTCAAAGCCAGTAAATAAAGCTCGGTCTCTGAACAGCTTAGTAACAACAATCAGAGTAATGCAATTCAGAGTAAGGAAACTTTACATTAAAAATAGATTCAATTCCACAGTGATGTTTTCAGGATAACAAGTGTCTCTTTCAAACACTCAGGTGTTCACTCATCAAACACACAGCACCCATCATACACTTAACATCACTCATATACTCATGCACTCATTGACCAAGTCTGTGGCACGTGCTTTACAAAACCACAGTGGGAAAGAGGCTCAGAATGTGGAGCTGGAGACACGTGAGTATTAATTTCAGCTTCTTTGAGTATTTTATAGGACCCTGTAAGCCCTTTAATGTTGAACAGAGAATCAAGGGTTTTTTGACAGTAAAATGAATTAGTGATCACTGAAAACAGCACAGGGCCTCCCTGGTGGCCTAGGGGTTAAGTGTCAGCACTATTACTACTTCAGCCTGAGTTCGATCCCCAGCCAGGGAGCTTCCCACAGGGCACAGCAGACCTCTCCTGTCTCCCCGCTGCTCCCCTCAGCAGTGGATTTCAGTGGATCCGCCTGTTCTGCTCCCTGCTCTGTCTCTGATGTATCCTCTGACACCCCCCCACACACTGCTGGCCCACACACCAGTTCTCCTATGCATAAATAAATAAATCTAAAAAAAAAAAAAAACTACCACAACTCCTGCTACACAGTTTTCAAGAAATGTTAGCCAAAATAATCACATTTACTATGATTGGATTATTTCTCTAGGCATTAGAGATCTGTGGGACAAAGTTTCTGCCCACAAGGCATTATCCCCATTATCATAGAGCAGCTACATCTAAGGAGCATAAAAGCATGACTGATGTTTCCAAGTATCCAGATAACTGAGTCTGAGGCTGTAATTCCAATATTGGGTACTGTATAATCACAGTCTTGGTCTTCAGAAGGGTCCATTTAAGATGCCTGAGGATTTCTGAATCCAAAATGTAGGTTATCTAATATCTTCCATTTTATCAGTCTTTTAATATCAGATTTCATAAATGCATGAGGAAAAGTGGCCCTTCCCCTGGCAGGCTTAACATTAACCTAGGTACTCTGCTAAATGGCCCTGTTCTTAAGCCATTTTAAAATAACACACAAAGCCCTCCATACCACACCCTAATGCAACAACCATTTACTGTGATCCTCCAGTTCAGCAGGGGAGATAAGGGATGACTGATGGAAAACATCAATAACTTCTTGCCTCCTTCCATAAACCTGGCTTAACAAGCTCTTACCTAGAATAGCCATCATCTTTGCCAGTTTAGGTCTTTTCTACAACAAATAAGTGAGCAGCAAGAAATTCTACAGAAAGGCCCTAAGGAACAATTCTGCAAAACGGCACTCAAAATAAAAGTTTTGGGCATCCAAATTGGGAAAGAAGTGAAACTATCACTATTTGTAGATAACCTGATCATATACATAGAAAACCCTAAAGACTCTACTAACTATCATAAACAATGAGCTAGTAAAATGTCAGGCTACAGAATCAATAAACAAAACTCTGTTGCATTTCTATTTGCAAACACTGAATTAGAGGAGAAAGAAATCAAGAAAATGATCCCATCTACTATCCTATCAAAGAGAATGAAACATCAAGGAATAAACATAATAAAGGAGGTAAAAGATATATACAATGAAACCTATAGGACACAATTAAAAGAGACAGAGGACACAAAGAACTGGAAAGATATTCTCTGCTCATAAATTTGAAGCATTAACATTGTTAAATAGGAATCTTATACTAGTGAAAGTAATACACAGACTCAATGCAATCCCTATCAAAGCTTCAATGGCATTCTACAAAGAAATGTGGCAAACAGTGCTAAAATTTAGATGGTACCTCAAAAGACCCTGAATAACCAGAACAATCCTGGCAAAAAAAGAGGAAGATTGGAGGTATCACAGACCCAGGCTTCAATTTACACAACAAAGCAATAATAATTAAAACAGAATAGTGTTAGACTCATAGTAGACTCTCAACATTGGAACAAAATTGAAGACCCAGAAATAAACCCTTTTTTATATGAACAGTTAAACAAAGACAAAGGAGCCAAAAGTACAAGATGAAGAAAATGTCTTGAACAAATGGTTTTGGGAAAAGTGGACAGCCATGTGCAAAACAATGAAACCAGGCCACCGACTCACACCATACACAAAGTAACTCAAAGTGGATTAAGGACTTGGATATAAGACCGAATCCATAAAATGCAGAAGAAAACACACGTAATAGCCTTCACAATATTGGTTTCAGGGCTGAGTCTTTGGGGACTTGGGACTCTATTCCAATGGCAAGGGAAACAAATATAAAAAGAAACAGATGTGACTATACTGAATTAAAAGGCTCTGCACAGCAAAATAAACTCATAAACGAAGAGACACCCCCTAACAAATGGGAGAACAAACTTGCACATCATACATCGAAAAGCTGGATGATATCCAAGATCTACAAAGAACTCTACAACTCAAAAAAAGCAAACAACCCATTCAGGAAACAGGCAGAAGAGTAAAATAGGCACTTCTCCAAAGAAGACCCACAGACAGCTAAGAGACACGTACAGAGGAGCTGGTCATCACCTATCAGGGAAATGCGAATCAGAAGCACACTGAGACAGCACCTGACCCAACAACGGCCCAGATCCGAAAGACCAGGAACAGTAAGTGTTGGCAAGAGTGTGCGGAAAGGGGAGGGGCTCAAACAGCACTGCTGGGCTGGCCTGGCACTTACAGTATGGTGGGTCCTGAAAACATTAAACAATCCAACAAGTCCACTCCTCAGCATCAACCAGAGAATTAAAATCACTAATTGCAAGGGACAGCTACTCGCCCAGGTTCACTGCAGCACCATGTACAGGAACAAGCTAAGGAAGCAACTGAGTGCCCACGGCAACGTGGTGTGCATGCCGACACACAACGCGACTGCAAAATACAGTGAAATCTTGCCTATTTTTGACAACATGGAGGGAAGCAGAGGGGGTGAAGCTAAGTGAAATAAGCCTGAAGGAGAAAGACAAATAGTGGATGTTTTCGCTCATAAGTAGAACACGGAGAAACAAAAGGACAAGTGAAACCAGTATCAAACCCTAGAAATCCGATTACAGAACTGAGGTTCCAGGAGGGGAGTTGAGGTGGGGAGCATGGAGGAGAGAGGGCCCAAGGCACTCTGGAGGAGGATTATGGGCTCTCGGATGGCTGTGTGGGGTGGGCACCACACCATGGGAGGCGGCAGGGTCCCGCACCTCCAAATCACCACAGCTGTCAGCCAATGTGCGACCTCGATGAAAAACTACAATAGAAAAACGAAAACAAGCTGCACCAGTCTGTAATCATTTTCAAGATAGCAGAGGGAACCAAGGTCCATATGGACCCAGAAAAAAATGGTTCTGCTGTCTGCTGTCAAAATTGAGCACCAACTTCCCCTAGAGAACTATAAATTATTTTTGGCATATCAAAAGTTCCAAACACCAGAATCACCGCTCTCAAATCAATCATCCAATCCTATTTAAGAGCAAATAATGAGATGAAAATCAAAGCCACCACCTGGATTTCAGAGGCCCTACAATGCTGCTCTTAAATAAGCCACGATTCTAGTGGCCCCTCACTCCCCAAAAGAGAAAACCACACCAACACAGGCCTGACCAAAACATTCTCTGCAAAATCTTAGCGAAGCGAATTCAGCAACGTCTCAGGAGGCTCATCCCTCATGCCCGGTGGGATTTACTCCCAGCCGCAGACGCTCAGCCTCTGGGACTCCGTCAGCAGCAGGAATGACCGAACCCGGGAGGGGTGCAGAGGAAACCCAGCATCCGTTTGTGCTGAACGCCGACTAGCGGGGCACACGAACCCACCCCCACATAAAAAGGCACCCCACGCAGCGCGCGAGCCCACACCACGCCAGGGGGGCCCACGGAGACGAAGCCTACCCCCCCGGGTCTAGACCGGACGCCGCAATCGCCACAGCTCTGGCCGAGTGCGGCTGCCCCGGCAGCGCTGGCGCTCTCCTTCCCGTGTGCCAGAGCAGCCCCGGCTTGTGATGGAGCCGACCATCCAGAACTGCACAACAGACCTAGTTCTGGGCAACACAGGTGGCCACGGCCCGCATTTATGTCACTGGTTATATAACAAGCTGACCGATGTGTGGGGTCACTGCTCACACATCAGACACGCTTGTTCTCGCTATAAAACCAGGTTCTTTCCATCTACTTTAAATTGTGTCGAATATTTTTGGGAAAATACTGTTTCCATCGGCCCAGCTGCCTGCATTATACGCGTCTTTTAGGGGCAGTTTACCTCGAACGGGAAAAGCTCAACTCCAGCCCTTCAAAGCCCCGCAAACCAATTTATTTAGATTCCTTGTTAAACATATTGCTTATTTTCCTTACTAAATTAATTGTGGTTTGAGAAACAAATGAATCCAATAACACAGGATGCAAAAACAATTTCAATAAATAGGTCTTCATTTACTACTTAATCTCCTTTCCACCACTGACTTAAAAACATCTGCCAGGAAGAGGTGCAAAGCCCGTCTTTCTCCCGTTACATAATGTTAATTATAATGGAATTACACTACAGATAAAATCTTAATCATCTGGCCCTCATCTCCGTGTCCTTATTACTTACGCAGGCTCCCAATCCATTAAGTCCACTGCGGAACCGCAGCGGGCGGAGTGCGGGAGAGGGAAGACGGATTTGATGTGGTCAAAAGGTCAAAGCACAATAATTTAGCTGAATAAGTAAAGTAGAGTATAATCTTTTCATCCTTTTATCTTATGCTTTTAATGCTGGATTACATGCGAAAGGAACAGAGACGGAGAATCGGGGTCGGCTGAACAAAGACCATCGGCCTGGCGGGGGGTGGGGGGGCAGGACGCCGGCTGCGCCCGGCAGCAGGGACAGGGTTTCCAAGCACCCTTAATCTGCCCCGTTTCAGGTTTTGGTGATCCGCTTATTTGCCTTCTTTAATCTAATTACAGTGAAAAGCAAAAATTCAGGACCACAAAGATAAACTGTAGGGAAACAGATGAACCTGCCCTGAAAGTAGGGCTGCTGGTCCTGACCCCGAGCTGACCCCAACAGTGACACGGCACCACCCAGGCCGGCGCACGCGTCCAGGGAGAGCCGGGCCCAGGGCGGCCATCGCACTGCCCGGGGTGGGGTGAGGCTCGCCACGGCGCCGGCCGCCGGGAGCTCCTGGTGTGTGCGCCCCGCGCCTCAGTCCCCGCGCTGCCCAGCCCCGGCCTCGTCCCGGCCGCCGAGCGGAAGTAATGGTCAGCGCAGCCACTGAGCGCCAGAAGGCTCGGGACAGTCACTGCACAGGAGGGGTAACAACTCTGTCTGGCCCAACGCAGGACGACGCCGACGTTTGTCAGACAGAGTCCAGGCCGCAGGCGCCACGCAGGGACGCTCCGGGTCCAGTTTCTCTGGGCACTGAGACGTCACCGGGCGCACTGTCCGCTGCCTCCTGGACAGACGTGTGCCGGGGAGCGAGCGCTGCCAGGGCGGCCGGCCCAGGCCCCTCTGGCCACGAGGCCTGGGGCACGGGGCTCCTTCCACGGGAGCTGGGGTGCACCGAGGGGTGTGCCCCCCAAGCAGCCCGGGCCCACCTCGTCACGAGCCCCCACGCGGGCGCCGCATCACCGGGTGGCCTCCGCCTCCAAACGTGCCTCCAGCAGCCTCCCCGTTCCCATCCGTGTGCCAGACGGGACCCCAGGGCCCCCACAGCAGCGCCCCCACGGCTCACTGCCCCGTGCACTGCGGAGACGGGTGAGGCTGCCCAGCCCCGCCCAGCCCCCCCCGGCGCTGCTGGGCACCCACACGCTGCCCAGCCAGGTGGACAGCAGCCGCGGGACAGGGCGGCCTCCGCGAGGGTCCCAGGCAGCTGCAGCCCGTCCCTGGGTCCTGCAAGGTCCTCACATCCAGGCAGCGCCGCCCCACGGGGTCCAGAACCCCTACCCAAGCCACGATTTAAAGCCACTACTCTCTGCTCCGGGGGTCCCGAGGACCCCAGGGGGCTGCGAAGGGCCCAGAGCCCGCGCGGAGAGGAGCGAGGCCCCTCAGTGGGGGCCGACCCGCATGGCCAGGACGCACCCCGGTGGCCGGCGGCTGTGGACAGCGGGGAGGGCAGGGCGGGGGCCAGGCACAGGTGCCAGTCTGCCCACCCCTCCTGTTCTCGAGCACCCAGCGCGGCCTCTGGTCTCGGGTCAGCCCCGCTAACAGGGACGCCGGCGGCCCCGGGCAGAGGGCACGCACACTGGCCAGGACAGGCCCGAAGAGCTCGCCGGTCACCGCTGAGCTCTTCACCGCGCACAACTGCAGGACCCGTCAGCTTCAGAGGACAGCAACAGTGGGGTTCACTACCCAGCCAGGGAAGACAAAGGGCCCCCAAGGCCACAGGCCGGCACCTGCCCGAGCCGTGTGCAGAGCATGAAGTCCTGAGCAGCAGGCCCCGAAGGCGGCGCCTGCCCGGCACGGCAGCCGGGCCACAGGCTGGATCCCCCCAGACAGCAGGAGAGGCCCCGGAGCTGCCCGATTCCCCGGCGACCCCAGCAGGGACACTGAACAGCAGCGGAGCGGCCAGCGCCCGGCCAGAGACCCCCGGGCCCGCCGACCCCTGGCTGCGGCTGCAGAGCGGGGACAGTCCATCGCTTGCCGCCTGCACAGCCTCGGGCCTCCGTGAGGGTGGAGCTGGGGCCTCTCCGCGTCCTTCAAGGCCTCAGCGGCCCCTGGAGGCCGGGGTGCTGGGCCAGATCGCAGCCCGGGCGCCCCGGAGGTGCCGACCTGAGTCCCGAGCGCTGAGCCCCGGGGCCGTCTGCCCCCGCCTCCCGTCGGGGCTCCCCACAGGTGCTGCGTCCACGTGTCCGGGGCCCCACCATCACCAGCACCCCGGGGCACCCCCCGGGGCAGCCTGGCTCACCCCGCTGCCCAAGACCAAGCCCGCCCGCTCTGGACCGAGGCTGCCCCGGCCGGCCCCCCGCGAGCCGGGAGACGCCCAGCACCCGCCGTCCCCATCTCCTCACTGGGGCTCGGCAGGCAGGCCCGACCCTGCGCTGGGCGGGAGGGGGCGCGGTTCTCGCCCAGCGAGCTCCGCGCGGGGCCGGAGAGCGGGGACGGAGGCCGAGGTGGCTGTGGGGCCCCAGCACCCCCACCCAGGCAGAGCCCTCGCCTCGCCGGCCGAGGAGGCAGCCAGCAGGAGTCTCCCGGGACCGGCGCCGTCCCCCGGGCTGCAGCCTGTGGGGGCTTCTCCTGCCGCTGGCCAGGCCGGGGCGGGCACGTACGGGCAGGCACAGCTGGTGCCCCAGGAGACGGACCTGCCCAGACGACACGAGAGCGCCCGGTGACCGTGAGGGCGCCCAGCGCAGGGGCTGCCACCCACAGGAGGCCGGGCTGTGGTCTGTTAGGGCGTGGACAGAGCCGGGCCGGCCGGCAGGACATGAAGCTGGGCCGGCCAGCAGGAGACGGAGCCGAGCCGCCCGGCCCACTCCCGTGTGGAGACGAGACACCGAATCAAGGGGCAGAGAAGCCGGAACAAACCCTTGAAGTCTCACCGCAGAATCGGGGCTGCGGGGGCCGGGGGCGTGGCCGTGCTGGGCCTAGTAGGGCCCTTGGGGCGGGGAGGCTGCCCGAGGAGCCTGCGCCTGACCACACGCAGGGCCGCACGCAGATCCCCTCAGGAAGACACAGTTACACCGACAGGCTCATCTCGATCCCAGAAGTTCCGGGCGCCAGGCGAGCCTGAGACCGACAGCCTCCGAAATCAGCCAGGAAGTCGGGGCAGAGAGGGGCTCCGTTTGGGGACGGCCCAGGAGTGGAGGCGGGGGCAGCAGCAGGCCGGGGGGGGGCAGCACTGCGGGGCTGGCGCTAAACATGAACAGCACCGGGGCGAGCGGGTCAGCCCCAGCGCGGTGAGCAGACCGCCTTAGCCATCCACCCCGGAGAGCAGGGGCGCGCACTGGGGGCTCCCGGCGTCCAGGCCGCTCCTCCCTCAGCCCTCGGCGAGCTCCCTGTGGACGTGGAGGGCTCCCAGCGGGAGCCGTCCACTCGGGGCTGGTGGCGTCCCCGGCAGAGCCGCGTCCAGCCTGTGGCAGCGCTACCGCACGGAGCCAGATCTCCTCGGGAGACCGCGGGCGGCGCCGACGGGCACGGCCGCCCTGGCCTCAGCCCCGCTGTCCTCTCGCGGACCCACCGGGCGCCAGGGCCAGCCGGCGCTGCGCCTTCACGCCGAGGCAGCCCTCGGGGCCGCGACAGGGACGTGCCGAGGGCCAGGGAGGCCGGGCCGGGTCCCCCGTCGGCTGGGAGAGGAGCGTGCCAGCTGCTCCCGCAAAAGGGCTGGTCAGCTCAGCCAGCCCTGGCCAACAGCCCGGGACGCAGGTGCTGCTGCCAGAACGTGATTCACCGCGAGAAACACAACCCAGGGCCTGCCGCTCTCCGAGGGGCGCCCCCCGGAAAACCACGTGAACGGGCTCCCGCGACCCTTTCGAGCCAGCCCAGCCCAGCCCGGCCTACAGGGCCAGCTGCGTCCGCAGGGCCTGCGGGAGCGTCCCAGCCGCGGCCTCCCCTCGGGTCAGGACCGATGTCGTGTCCTGGCCACGGCCTCGGTGTGAGGGCCCGTCCGGACGGCATCTGCGCTGCCCACTCCTGGGCACGATGGGCCCGCGGCCAAGGCCTCCAGGGGGGCCGGGGGCAGCTGCTCTGCTCTCCCGGTGCACCCACGGAGGAGGGGGCCGGGCGGCGGCCCCCGACCTGCGTCGCGCGAGGCCCCTTGCTGCCCACACCAGCGCACTACGCCCTCGGCCCCCCTGAAGGGGCTTCCCCTCCCCCGCCCTGCCGCTCGCAGACACAGCTGCATGTCCCCAGAGAAGCTCCCAGGTGAGTGTCTCGCCCTGCTGAGCACCCGAGGGGCCGACGGAGGCGACAGGAACAGGAGCCTGCCGGTCCCTGCGGTCAGGCCTGGCGCCGCACGGAGCCGCACAGAAGGCCTCGCCGGCAGACGCACTCTCGGAAATTCCAAGGGGGGCTGCGGGGTGACCCCGAGGCTGTGACCTGGGCTCTGCGGCACTGCAGGGGTCCGTCCGGGAACAACGCGGCATGAGAGGACAGCCTCGTGGCGGCCGGCGTGCGCCCCCAGGGAGCTGTGCGCCGAGGGGCTGGGGTGACCGGGCCAGGAGAGGCCCCTGGGAAGGGGCAGCCCCTCACTGTCCCGCTTGTGCAGACTCAGCCGCCCCACGGCCCCCGCCAGCCCCACGCCTCGACGCCGTCCCCGCGGCGTGCACGTCGGGGTGAGGCCGCCGGCTCCCGGCCTTCTGTCCAGGCGGCTCCCACACGGGGACCAAGGCGGGGGGAGGCCCGGGCGACAGCGGGGGATAGTCGAGGGCCCCGCGCGCCCAAAGCAAGCAGGGAACAGCACCCCGATTCCGGCGGTTCTGAGCACGTCGAGGACGATGTTGCCCCGGAAGGTGGAAACATGGAGAGAGAATCTGCGCTGAATTAGACGTAAGAAGAAAACTGCCGACTGGGAGTAAACAAGCAAGGTAGGATCTGGCCAAGGGAACGCCGTCAGCGCTAAGTCTTCATTTCTGAAACATGTTGCCGCTCACTGGGGAACATCTGAAAGCCTAAGCTCCAGCACAGGAAACAGCGCACATCAGGCTGGGATCGGAGCGGTGACTGTAAGTGCACGGAGCCAAACGGAGCGGGCACGGGCGACCCTGATGCCGCACACACAGAACCAAGCCCGTCCCTCTGTCGTCTTGCACGCAAACGGGGCCAAATTAAAGACTGGTGCACGAGAGTGTGCTTTGAAGCACACGGAGAGGACTTCAGAGACCCAGGCGAGGCGCTGACCGGGCTCTGGATAAACACGGGGGCCTCGAAGCAGGAGCAGGAGAGAACACAGAGGCTGAGGTGGCCTCACCCAGGCCTCGGGCGGGCGCGGCCGAGCCCAAGAACAAAGCCCGAAACCCGCCTCGGAGTTTCCGTCAGCATCAGGCCAGGCCCGCAGCACGGAGCACTGGCCACTGCGCCTCCGTGCAGGCGCAGAACGAAGCCCGCCTCGTGTCGGGCGAGAAGCAGCTGTCGTGTCAGCAAGCCCCGAGCGCCCCGGGAAGCCGAGCCAGAGCCTCGTCGGGCCTTTAATCATCTAACACCTTCCGCGCTAGCGCTGCTGGCAGCGGATGCTCCTCACGGCTCGCATGTCGCAGCACAGCTTCCTGCATCCCTAAATATAGCCACGGAACGACACGTTCGGTCCCAGCTGATAAGCAGAGTCAGAATCGCGCCAAGTCAGGGCGCACCAGGGGCGAGGCCTCGGAGCGGCAGGGCGGCGGGTGGGCGGCCTTGTGCCCTGCAGACACACAGTGCCGCCTCACGGGAAGAGTCCTCGGCGGGAGGTGCCCCAAGGGCGCGGCAGGTAACGGGCAGGGGCGGGGCCCTGCAGGCACAGCCCATCGGCGCGGACTCACGTAGCAGGCGGAATCCTGCACGCCCAGGCTTGGCCAGGAATCCAATGCGGCCCTCCGTGGGTGCTTTAAAAGACAGAAACAAAACCGGGCCTCCCCGGTGGGCAGCGGTTGGGCGCTGCGCTGTGGAGCTGTCGGCAGCGGCGACGCAAGTTCGACGCCCAGCTGGGGAGATTCCCACAGGGCGCGGCAGACCTCTCCCGCCTCGCCCGCTGCTCCCCTCAGCAGTGCGTTTCTGATCTGCCTGTTCTGCTCCCCACTCTGTCTCTGGTGAACCCTCTCGCCGCCCCACGCCTCTGGCCTGTACCCCAGCTTGTATGCATCGATAAATAAATCTTAAAAATAAAATAAAATAGACTCAAAACAGTCCGGACGTGCCCCGGCGGCTTTCGGAACAGAAGCGTTCAAGGTGTTTGATCAGGAAGTGCCTTTCACACACTTCCCGGGTATCTGCCCCTGTTGCTGGGCTGCACATCTGGGCGCCGGGCTCTCCTGCCCAGCACCACGCAGAGAACCCGCCGGCGACTGCTGACGTCGGCCACACACCCCTGCCCCGGCCCCTGCGCTGCCCGCGCCCCCGCACAGCTCGCCGAGGGAGACCGTGTATCCTTGCAGAATCAAGAAAAGATTCCCTTCGAGAGGGTGCCCCCAGTGCTGGGCTTAGCATCCTACGGCCCCACAGGCATCTGAGCCGGGGCGGTCACGTGCTGCGTGGGCAACAGAAAGCGGCCCTCGGTGACCTCAGCGGACAGGACGGTCACGCCAGCCAGGAGGAGACGGATTAGCCGCTAGCCCGTCAGGGACGCGCCTTCACGGCTCACTCAGGAGGGCCGGGGGTAGGGCAGGGGCGGGGTCGGCAGGAAACGGAATCAAGGAGCATGAACTCACGTCCAGAGGCGACAGCGGGGTCTCCTGCTTAAACGGCGTCCATGCCGACTCCTGGGGGCACGGGCACTCTTGGTCCTCAGGTGGTCCTCGGGATCTGCGCGGTCCTCCAGGCCGAGCCGAGGGCAGGCTCCCGGGCAGGGAGGGGCCTGTGCAGACAAGAAGGGCTTGTGAGGCCGGGGGCAGAGAACCAGGCCCAGGAGAGCGGCAGCACCAGCCAAGCCCCGAGGGGCAGCCCGGTGCCCGCCGACCTCCAGCCCTCGGGAGTCACGAGGGGAAGCCAAGGGCGACCCCACACCTCAGCAGTTCCCTAAGGGAACAGGCGTGGTCCCCGCGCCTTCGACACAGCCTGCCCGCCGGGGCTGACCCCGAGGACGGGCCAGGGGGAGCAGGCACTGCCTCCGGGGGCGTCGGGCTGCTCAGCCCCTCCGCAGACGGGCGAGACCCGCCGGGAACGGCGGCCAAGGCTCGGCCTCTGGCGAGGCCACAGCTCCGGCAGGAAGGGACACGGGGACTGAGCCGCCAGCACAGCCCCCCCCCCCCCAGGAACAAGGCGAGGGGCCCCAAACACCACCGGTGGGGGGTAAACCGGAACCACCTGAGGACCAAGACGGCGATGCCGGGAGCCGACGCGCACCCGACCCGGCGAGCCCACGTCTGGGGCAGCCACAGAGACGCAGGCGCCAGGAGGGTGTCGGGTGCGCCAGCCCACCCTGCCGCGCTCTGTTAAACAGAACTTCCGAGGTGCGAGCGCCTCGCTGTGAGAGCACAGGGCACCTCCGCGCGGGCAGGCAGGGGCCGTCACGCTGCGTCCAGAGTGAGCGGCCGCGCCGCTGTCCACGCCGCTGGTCACGATGCAGCGAGAGCGCAGGACGCCACAGGCAGGGCTGTGCCTGCCGCTGCGGTGAATGCCGGCAGCGCCGCTCGCCGCAGCAAGCTTCTCAGACAAACGGCTCTGCACAGGTGCACGCCCACGGAGGGAGGGGCACGCTGCAGGACAGGTAATGCCTCTGAAGAGGAAGGACGGGAGCAGGGACGGGGCTTCACCTGCAGCGGCATCTCAGGGCTGGGCCCCTCAACAACCACAGAGGATCTAAGACAAACACAAACCACCACTAACATGTGTGGTGGGAATACAGACGGTCCGTCCCCTGTGGAACACAGTATGGCGGTCTCTCAGGACACGAAAGACAGACCCCCAGATGGCCCAGTAATTCTTCTCCCAGGTTCCCACTGAGAGGAGGCAGAAGCACTAATTCAAGGAAAAAATAGACATCTATTACTCCTGTGCTCACTGCAGCTCTGTTTACAACACTGAGACATGGACACAGCCCCAGTGCCCAAGGACAGATGAGTGGCCTATGCACATGGTGGAGTATTACACGGCCATCAAAAGGTGGGCAATGACCATTTGTGACACAGATGGAACTGGAAGGGATGAAGCCTAATGGTCAGAAGGAGAAAGACAAGATTACTGGGCAATCTACACACGTGTGCAATACAGACACAAAGCAAAGGAACAGACGAAGCTACCCCAAGACAGGCCAGGGGCGGGGGGAGTGAGCAAAGGGAGGCGTGCATGTGCTGTGTGGATAACAGACTTTGGTGGGGTTGGGGTGTTTCTGACAGGCACCTGGCTTGTGTGGCCCTGTACCCCGAATCATACACTGTGCTGGAGTCCTGCATGAACCATCGGATAAACAAATGAATGAATGAATGAATGAGTGAAAGAGGAAGAGAATTTAAAAAATGAAACCTACTATTTTTCCAAAGGCGCTAAGAATGCATGGGTGTGGATTAATATATTCTGTAATATTAAATACTTAGAATATTTATAACGTATTTTAAAACTTACGATGCTAAGTTGGTTTTGGTTTTCTTGTGGCAGAACTTCCTTTTGCCAAGCACATCTGAAGTGACCGGAGGTCGGCTGGCCGAGGGCGCCGGCGGCCCGAGGGGCACACTGAGGCCAGGGGCCAGGCCGGGCAGCGGCGCCCCAGGCAGGCCCCGGCGGGCAGGACCCCAGCAGGCAGGCAGGGCTGCGGTCTGCTTGGCGCCCTGGGGGGCGCCTGAGGCCGCTGTCAAGGCCGCCGTGATTTTTTTCCTGACTGTGAGAAATTTCCCCTTGTCAGGTTTCACTTTAGGAAAATGTACACTGACGCCCAGATTCCGTCCTGCCTAACTGCCCTCCGCGCCCGCCAGAGACGCTGTCAGCCTCACGCTGCTCCTGATTCTGGGAGATGGGGGAGGAGCGGGCTTATGCCTTTCGCGTGAAATGACACGTTTCTGCCCGCTCGACGCTGAGCAGATGCAAACCCGGTCCCTGCGGTCACAGCCGCCGAGGCCCACTCGCTGCCCTGCGGCTCCAGGCTGCGCAGACCATGGAAAGCAGCAGAGCGCTGGGCAAGGAGGGCAGCTCAGGCAGGGCCTGAGGCCCATCAGGAAGGAGCCAGCGCAGGTCCAGAGAGGGGAGCCGCTCTCAGGGCTGGGGGAGGGGCATTCCTGCCTGGGACCCCGGCTCGCCCTCACATCACCCGCCTCCTCACAGCTCCGTGCCCCCCGCCTTCTAGTCTGAGATGGGAACCAGCAGCCCCGGAGGCAGAGCCGCCTCCCACCAGTGCTGCTCCCGCATAGCTGGGTCTGGCCGAGGCTCCTCAGAGCCCTGCAGTGGCCCTTTTATGCAGACATCCTGGATCATACAGTGGATCAATCAGGTGCAAACTATGAGCTGACTGGTGCTAAATGGTCCAATCAGACACAGGCTTGAAAAATAATCCAATCAGACTTGTGGGCGGGGCACCTTGGGAGAGGATATAAGGCAGTGCAGGCGAGCGCTGGGGCACCCAGTCCCAGTCTTTGAAGGAAGACAAAGACTCCGTTCCTGGCCTCGAAGAAAGAAGGGCCAGAGGCATCCACAGACAGGCTCCGAGGAGGCAGAGAAGTCGAAGACCTCGTCAGAGATGGGGCCTCTGTCCTGTGTCTGATGTTGCCTGAAGGGAGCACTGAAGGGCCCCGCCTGGAGTCTCAAAGAGCTGTTGCTGGTATCACCCAACAACACACAAAGAACTGTGAACACTGGGTGTCCTGACACCGCCTCTGGGGGCCAGCAGTGACCATCACTACTGGCCACTGTGGTCCGGCTGTGCCGACAGGTGACCGCACTGTGCTTGTACCTCTGGTGGACACTGAGTGAGGCAGCCCCCACTGGTGGCCGCAGTGACCTCCTATTTCCATTGTCTGAAAAATAAACCCCGTGGTGTCTGTTCCTGGAGCCCGAGGTCTCTTGCAACGTGCGGGTGAGACCCACAGACAGTGACCTGTCCTCCATCGGGCGCTGTCCTTTGACAGCCTCTAGCCCACAGGCCCCTACATATGGGCGTTGTACTGCTACAGCCCTTGGTTTTGGTTTTCGGCCACCGGGGCTTTCTGGCGGCTCTTGCACAGAACCCGGGCCGGGCCATCCCGGCCTCCCTCTGGCCCCCGCTGCGTGGCAGCCCGTTCCAGCATCACAGTCCCGCCTGGCCCTTCCCGCGGCCAGCCCACGCGTGTCCGGGTAAATCACAGGCCACGCGCCGCCTGGGCCGGTGATGCAGGGAAGCGGCGCTTGGGAACGCGCATGTCCAAGCACAACCACAGACGAGTGGCCGGAGACGCCGCCGCCGCCCGCGACCACCCCGGTCACAGCTGAGGCTCGGCGCTGTGACCAGGCCTCCGTGGGAAGGACCTGGGGACCGAGCGGGCGGGAGACACCGCGTCTACGGGTGGCTTGTTGCTGAGGGCACGGAGGCCGCCCGCCTCTGCACGCTCACGGCAAGCGCAGGCCGCCGGCCGATTCTCAGCAGCGCCCCAAACAGCGCCTGGACTGCAGGCGGCCTCCACCACGCCGCACCCCACAGCGGGGCGTGGCCGTGCCATCGTCGGACGCCCGCGGCCGCACCGCCCCGCCCCACCCACCCATTTGAAACAAGACCCCAAAGTCACCTTCTATGGCACCGGCTGACGAGAGACACCAATGCCACCCAAGGAAAATCCAAAATGGCCTCCCACTTCTCCTGGTAAAATTCCAGTCCTTACAAACGCTCTTTCAGGGCAAAGGAGCACTAACATTCATTATTCAGAGAACACTGGCACAAACGCATATTGATTTTTAGGTTTTATAATGAAATTTGCCTGATGTGGTTTTCTTCACAAATGAAATGAACGCTGACCTGCCTGATTGCGTATCGACAATAAAATCATCCTTAGATACGGGGGCCTTTGTCGAGCTGTCAAAGAGGAAGACGTGGGCATGGCTCTCTCTGAAGCGGACAGTGTCAGCTCTGACCCAGCCCTGGTCTTCCGTGCTGCTCAGAAGGGGACGCACAGGCAGCAGCTCCCTCCCTCGCCTCACCGCCAGGTCGCCTGGCTGCGCCGACTCTCCAGGAAGGAGGGCAGGCTCGGGCCGCAGAGGAGAGGCCGCCGGGACAGTGCGCAGCCACGAGACACTCAGGTGCCACGGCCACAGCTGGCAGCGAACAGCTGCCCTCCGCGGCAGAGGGGCCACCTGGAGCCCACCAGCCCACCTCCCACGCAGAGCTCGGAGAGGAGACGCTCAGCTGCTCTGCCTCCGAGCAGACCTGAGAGCGCGGCCGCGCGGCCCTCTGGCTCCGGGAGGCCGAGCCCGCTGCCGTCCCCACAGACGCTCGCTCAGCGACCGTGCGCCTCTGCGGAGGAAGAGCCGGCGCTCTGCGCACGGTGCGCACTCTCTCTGCGGGCAGAGGCCCGGCGGGGGCGGGACCGCAGCTGCCACTCTCCTGTCGCCCTGGACGCGGCCAGCTCCCGACAACCACACGGGCAGGCCCTCCCGCCGGGACCAGGCCGAGGACGGTGACCGGGCTGCCTCTGAGACCCACGCGAGTCCGGGGACAGGGTCCTGGGCTCAAGTGTCAAGTCCCAAGTTGGAGAAAATAAGGTCCCCTGAAATAGCCAAGCGGTGATTACATGGTGGAATCTCACTGAACCCCGTGATTCCACTGTTCCCCGTTTTCACAGGCGTCTCTCAGGATCAGGAAAAAAGAAAAACAGTGGCATTTAGAAATTTTAAGGACTTATTTTTGATTAAATATCTTGAGGAGGGCAGCAAGTCGTCCACATGTGAAAGGAATGAGAGGCCTTGAGAAGTCGCTTTAAGCGCAACAGCCATGAGAAGAGACAACACTAAAATCCTGCTAAAGAGAACTGATTTTTACGTGAACTTTTCTCACCAAAAAGATAATTCACGATTTGAAAAAAGGACGATCATTTTATCAAGCAAAACCAAAGTACATTCCAACCTCTACCTACCTACTCGACAGAAATAAACACCAAACAAAGGGAAATAAAATCTTCAGTGAGTCCTGGATTCCACTGGCTTCTAGACTAATGGATATGAGGCACTGAGACTTGTGAGGACCAGACGGGGCCTGGGCCTGCCCCTTCTTGGCTGGCCACTCAGCAGCTCCCGCATCGAAGTCAGTGCCACTCCCACGAGCGAGGGCGCCTTCCTCTGTCCTCACGCCTCCCCTGAGAAGCCAGGAGCCCAATCAACATACAGCCTTTTCCTCGTATGCTCTAAATCTGAAAGGAGGAACAGGGTTTAAAGTAATTGTTTTTCCTTAGTTTGACATTATTTATTTAGACTGCGTTTATTAGATTGGAAACTAGTTTTAAAAGCTGTCCGGAAACCTTACTTTGCTTAACCAATAAAACATCAAGAAGAGGGGGCCTCCCCGGTGGCGCAGTGTTTTAAGCCCTGTGCTGTGGAGCTGTCGGCAGCGGCGACGCGAGTTCGATCCCCGGCCGGGGAGCTTCCCACAGGGCGCGGCAGACCTCTCCTGCCTCCCCGCTGCCCCCTCAGCAGTGTGTTTCTGTCGCTCTGCCTGTGCTGCTCCCCACTCTGTCTCTGGTGAACCCTCTCGCCGCCCCACGCCTCCGGCCTGTACCCCAGCTTGTATGCATAAGTAAATAAATCCTTACAAAAAAAATCAAGCAGAAAAGACACAAATGCACAAAATTCCAAGCAGTGGCTCTGAGCAAGCCCAGCAGCTGTTGAAGGGAATGGGCAGGGCCACCTGGAGGCTGGACAGGGGCTAGGCTGTTCCCTGGGCCTGCACGCCTGGCCAGTGAATGCACCGCGGCAAGAGAGGAGTTCGCTGCTGAGAGCGGAAGCCTTGGGAGTCTGGGAAGAAAAAAAGATGCATGCAAGCGTAAGCTGTGTGATGGGTGTGGCAGGAATCGGAACACCCCGGGCCTGCCTGACAGTGTGGACGGGATGGCTGGGCACCCTCAGTCCCGCGAGGCCTGGGCCTGGACACTCCACTCAGACGACAGCACAGAAACGCACACGCCTATGAGACGCCAGGACTTGCGGGACTGCAGTTGCGTTTACATGACGGAAGTCTGAATATGCAGATTAACATGCACACACATCACTCACACGCGGAGAAGAAGAAACTGAGGGGAAGGGCGCGCCTTGGGGAGGCCACACCCAGCACTGTCGCCTGTCCCCAGCGATGCCCGAGCGTGGGGCCTAGGATCTGGAGGTGTCAGTATCTCACCTCTGTGACTGACAGGCTGGGCTTGGCCTCCTACCCCAGCCAGGAAAGGGCCAGCACCACCAGAGCAGAGTGACTCCAGGCCGGGTCAGACCCAGCCCACGCGAGCCTGAAGGTGCTGAGACAGGGACGCAGTACAGGCCCAGCCTTCAAGATTCTCTCCAAGCAACTATCAGCTCAGCCTGACCCCACCCACGGGTGGGGAGACACACCTCTTCAGGCATGGATACCCCATCCAGCCAGATTTAGGTTCTTTACATTTCCGTGAAAAACGCCCATTTGAACTCTGACAGGGGTTGCTGAGTCTGTAGATCAATTTGGGTAGTGGGCTATTTCAAGAACACATTGACACTTCCAGCCCATGAGCACGGAGCACCTGTCCTCTAGATGAGACGTCTTTGTTAGTCCCATCAGCATCTCGCACTCGTCAGTGCGCAGGTCATTTACCTCTTTGGTTGGATTTATTCCCGGGGACTTTTAGTCCTTTTGATACAATTATAAATGTATAGAAAGAACTATTTCTTATATAATGATTGTGTGTCTTGCAAAATCACAAAAATTGCTCAGTTTTTGATGGCGTCTTTAGAGTTTTCTATATATAATATCATGTTACCTGCAAACAGAGACAGTTTTTCATCTTAATTTCTCATCTGGATGCTTTTATTTCTTTTTCTTGCTCAACTGCTCCAGCTAGGATTTCTACTAGGGTGTTGTTTATGGACAGTGAGTGTGGGCATCCCTGCCTTTCTCCTGATCTTCTAGGTAAACCTCTTAGCTTTCTACCACTGAGCACGATGCCAGCCGTGGGCTTGTAGAATGTGGCCTCTGCACATTCACAATGCACTCAGTCTGTTAGAGAACACATGCATTCACAGTAAAATATGTACATGTCTAAGATCCGGATTGTTACCAAGAGGCCTTGGTCATTCCCAGATTAAGACAACAATATGCTGAGGAACGAGCTGTGGGTGAGCGTGCTAAATTGAGAGTCTGAGAGTCAGCGTTCGATTAGTATGTGACATTGAGTGAACTGCTCGGATTCTCTGAACCTGAAATTTCGGTATTCGGCAAAGTGGAAGGAATAAATTATTGGCGGTACACAAACCCTGGAATGGCAGTTGCTGGAGAATCCATCGCCCAAGACCTTGGGGAAACCCAAACTCACTAAATTCTAACACTTCTATCAGGTTTCAAATCCACTGAAAAAAATGGACACTTTCTACCTGAACATCCCTGCATTTAAGCCCATAGTCAAGGTGAATGATATACCCTGGGCCACTGAGGTAGTAACAATAGTTGAAACTAGGACAAATACTCCTGACTTCCATTCCTCGGAGTTTTCAAGGAAAGCATAAGAATAATACATTAAGCTGATTATCCTGCTACTTTAGTTAAGAACTAGGAGCCCTGAAGTGAGTCTTGAAGATGTGCACTCCTTTTCTCCAAACAGATGATGTCTTGGGAGCTCTATGAGCCCCTCAAAATGAAGAGTTGTTTAACGGTCACAGAAACTAGAGGAAGAAACAGAAGCTTCTCTTTGAAGAGTGGAAATGTCATACTTCCTTCATAAAGCAACAGAGAAATGTCTACAGGAAAGTTTTCTAATGAGTCACTCCAGTAGCTGGATTAAGAGCTTTGTTCTTATTGCTGGAGATGCTGAAAATAGCCTCCCCTATAAGACTTAAAGCACTTTATTATATATGATATATAGAAGAGTGTATTGAAGGTAGAGAAGGACTGAGAAAAGAGTAACTCAGAATTTTTAAATGAAAAAAAAATCATGCATTATGCCCTTTTCAATTTATTCTCATGAACGTGGCTCACTGTCTACCTGAGAGATTCTATCTTACAAGATCTGGACACAGAGAGAAAAGTCTGGAACCTTAAATGAGAAAGACAAAAAATGAGGACATTCTCCTTTTCTCGCCGGCAGCGCACGCCGGCCGGAAGCTTATCGGGCTCTGTGCGATGAGGTCAGCCAGCACCTCACTCTCAGGCACCGATCGCTGCCTGCTGGGCCTACCCATCAATCTAAGCAAGCAGGTCTTATGAAAAGACATGAATTTTCTGACAGCTAGTTATTTTTAGCAATACTTTGGCTAATGTTTTAACAGCCAATGACTGGAGAAAAAAAAAGTAACTGGATGTGATGAGCAACTTTGCTAATTCTATGCATTTCCAGTCCCGCATTTTTAATTCTCTTATTTTTTTTAAAGATCTATTCACATATAGAAGAGCTGGGGAGCAGGCCAGCGGTGTGGGGGGGTGAGAGGACTCACCAGAGACTGAGTGGGGAGCAGAACAGGCGAATCTACTGAAGTACACTGCTGAGGGGAGCAGCAGGGAGACAGGAGAGGTCTGCTGCACCCTGTGGGAAGCTCCCTGGCCGGGGATCGAACTCGTGCAGCAGTGGCTGCCGATGGCTTTGTAGTGCTGACACTTAGCCCCTGTGCCACCAAGCAGCAAGGAGGCCCCTTTAATTCTACTCTAATTTGTTTGAACTATTGATGAGTGGTTCTCTGCCAGGTAAGGCGTGCATTCAGCTAGCCATGGGGCACTACCAGTGACTGCCCTGAGTACTTACCGCTGCTTAAATATACCAAACTTCTACATTATCTTGAGCCCAGTTAAGAAATCACTGAGACAGGTTGTTTTAGAAGTCTTTCTCTTCATAGGGAGTGTTCTAGAAGGCAAAGAAAGGTGAGGCTTCGTCTCTCTCCTCGTCTGGAGGCCTAACTTCCTGGAGGAAGGCGCCAAGCCCCGGGTAACCACCGGAGCTGGTGCGGAGCAGAGAAGGGGTGGCGCGGGCAAGGCTCGGCCTCCGCTCTCCGCAGGTCCCTCACTAGATCCCAGGGCACAGCCCCTCCCACAGCGGGCGCGCGCGGGTGCCAGGCAACAGAGGCGCAGACCAAGGACAAGTCGCGGAGTCGGCACCAGGCCGTGGTCTCCCCCTCGGATCCGAGCTGCCCCTCACACAGACACGAGAGACGGGCGAGGTCGGGGGCGGAGGGGAAGGGGCCGCCCAGGTCCGGCACCACTGCCCGGGGGTCTGTCCAGGCCACGGGGCCCGCTGGACGCTGCGCCCGGCCCGCCCCGGGCCATGCACGGCTCCGTGGGCCTGCGGGAACAAAGGCATCGGGCGCCCAGTGGGCAGCAGGCCCGGCCAGGTGCAGGGGGCCAGGAGCGGGGGCCCGGCCAGAGGCGACGGGCACGCAAAACCGGTGCTTCTGAGATCAGCGCGTGCGAGCTCTGGCTCTGGGGCGGTGATGACTAAAGCGATGAGTGCTGCTTTGCAAATAAAGCGTGATGGGAAGCCTGAAAAAGAAACAGCTTTGAAAATGAAACTCAAAATGAAACAAATTAAATCTCAAGCACACTGGCCGCTAGCCGAGCCCGACGGGCGGAGGGCGCAGGGCGCGTCCCCACCGTCTCCGCGGCCCGGAGCGCTGGATGCCGGGGTGCAGGTTTCCCCAACTTCACTCAGAACAGGCAGCTGTGCTGAGGGCAGAGGACTGACGCCGCCAAAGCGAGCGTGGAGGCGCCAGAGTGACGCCGGGTGTGAGCAGGCTGCCACACGCGTGTGAACACGCGCACAGCCCTGACCGCGCCCGTCTATCACACGTGCGTGTGCGTGTCCCCTGCGTCCCCAACCGGCCGCGCACCAGCAGACACGCAGGCTGAGCGCCAGGCCCAGAGAGGCGGCGGCTTCGTCTCACGGCCCCTTCCCGGAGACCCCGCCACGCTCACACGGGCACCGGACCCGCACGCCTGCAACGGGCTTGGCTTGTCGGCTCAGAGCCACAGTCCCCACTTACTGGCCTGCGCAACCCGCAGGGCAGGCCTGTGGGTGGTCGGAGAGGTCAGCGCCAAGCGTCACCCGTGGGTGCAGGAGCCACCGCCCAGGGCAGCAGCGAGGTGATGCTGGCCCAGCCCGGACGCCCTCAGGGCCGTCACGTGGTCCCAACACCCTGGGTCCCCTGGGCCTGGTCTCCCCGGGGCTCTGCTGCGTCCTGCAGGGCAAAGGACCCAGCAGAGCAAGGTCAGCGCAAAGGGTCTCTGGTTCCCTGGCCACTCGTCCGGCCGTGCCAGTGTGGGCTGCCGGGCTGCTGAGGACGCCCCACGGGTGTCAGGGCCGAGTGCCAAGGAGGGGACTTGTGCTAACTGCGCCCGCCTCGAATGTCCCTGATGCGACTGTCTTAAATAAAACTCCCCACGCAAATGCGTCATGCGTACTTCTCCCTGCTTCCGAGGTGGCTGCGAGGGATATTTTAACGGGCGTGTGGCTCAGCTGAGGTCGGAAGGACGGTCCGGCCTGACAGCTGCTCTGGACGGTGTCCGAGTGAGTGAGCGAGCTGCTGGACACCGAGCGGCGGCCCCCGCACAGCCTGGGAAAGGTCAGGCCATGCAGACTGCGGCTCAACGGCCGTCAAGAGTCGGGAGTGAGAATCCGCAGTGACGGGGGTTGAGTGTAAATTCTCTGAGGGAGGGGCCTCCCCGGTGGGCAGCGGTTGGGCGCTGCGCTGTGGAGCTGTCGGCAGCGGAGACGCGAGTTCGACGCCCGGCCGGGGAGCTTCCCACAGGGCGCGGCAGACCTCTCCTGCCTCGCCCGCTGCTCCCCTCAGCAGTGTGTTTCTGATCTGCCTGTTCTGCTCCCCACTCTGTCTCTGGTGAGCCCTCTCGCCGCCCCACGCCTCTGGCCTGTACCCCAACTTGTGTGCATAAATAAAATAAAATCTTAAAAAAAAAAAATTCTCTGAGGGAGCTGCCGGGAGGGCCAGGCCCAGCCCGGAGCAGCGATCTCCTGCAGGCAGAGCCTGGCCCCAGCAACGCCCCCGCCCGGCTGCAGGAAGGGCACTGAGGGCGGGGAAGGGCGCTGAGGGTGGCTCAGCCACAGGCACCAGGGGGACACTCCGGGGCTGGCTGCGGAGCAGAACCTGCGCCCCCGCGTGAGGCCCACCAGCCTCCGGCCCGCGCACGCCAGCCCCGGGCAGGCCGCTCCGAGGGCACTCGCGGGCTGCGGGGCAGGCATGCCGGCACAGTGCCCGCCCGCGGCCCCTTCTGGAGGGCCCGGTGGCCAGGTCAGTGAAGACGCACACGGAGACGGGAGACACAGGACCAGCCGGACGGGCACAGACACGGGGCGGCTCACGCAGCAGGGGGGCCGGCTCGGGGCGTCAGGGAGACGGGGGGGCGGCAGGGCAAACGGGGGGGGCTGGGTATGGGCGTTGGGGAGACGGAGGGCGCTCCGGCCCGGGGGGCCTCCGAGGCTGGAACCTCCAGCCCCACCGGGACCCAGAGCCGCACCCACGAGCCAGAGCCCCTGGGATGGTGCGGCAGAGGCGCCTTCTCCTCAGGGCCCGTCCGGCCCCAGTGAGCACTCGAGGAGACCCCGGGTCTGCGTTTCGGGGCTCCCAGGTGTCCGGGAGCTGAGGCGCGCCGGCCTGGACCTGCTGGCCCAACCACGCAGCTCAGGGAGTCTGAAAAATGCCGTTTCCTGAGAATTGTCTGACTCCAGAGAGAACTTTTCTGAGTCACTTTCGCGAGCCGCTCTGGCCTGACGCGGAAATCATCCCCCAAAGCAGCCTCCAGCCCCATGCGGGCGCCGACACCGACCCGAGCCACGCGTGGCCGCGGGAGCGAGTCACGTCCACTCCGAAGTTTAGGCCAAGCTTCAAACGACGGAGCCCCGAACTCCATAAAGTGATTTGAGATGAACTCCACTGGCAGCTGATCTGGGAACGGTCCGCAAAGCGCCGGAAACATCCAGCCCACACCAAGCGCTCCCACCCCTCTGGCCATAGGGACAGGCCGCCGAGGCGTCCCATGCTTTTTTATCCATATTTTAAATTGAAATTCCTATTTCTCATTTTTCACAAGCAAGAAAGTCGCAGGCCTCCGAGCCAGGCCGGCCTTCCGCACATGTCAGCACCGCCGGGGCTGTTCGGGGCCGACGCGCGTCCTCAGCACGCGGCCCCCCGAGGGAGGGTTCGGGGCCGGACCCAGGATGCCCCTCCACACTGCCCGAGCACCACCGGCTCCGCCCCGCCCTCACGGCCCCGCCCTCGGGCGCCCCTGGAGTCAGCCTGGGGGCCCTGCGCCTCTTCTCAAATTGACCTGCCCCCTGCGGAGCTCCCAGTGCAGTACGGGGGGCGCTGGGCCCAGGGTTGCCTGGGAACCCCTTGAAAGGCTTGTGGGGCCCCATGGAAGGGAAATGGCTCCACGGAGGAGGCCACAGGCGGGGCCCGAGGAACCGGCCGGGGAGCCCAGGAGCCCCCAAGCGGCTCAGCGGCAGGCAAAGGAGACGGGGTCCCGCTCAGGGAGGCGGACCCCAGCACCCCCAGGCTGCCGACCACGCACCGAGGGGCTCAGGCTGGCACCTGCTTCGCTCGCGGCCGATGTGCCCACAGGCCAGGGGTGGCGAGACGATGCCTCGGCGCCAACATGCGCCCCCAACCCCCACCCGAAGCCTCTTCAGCAGCGGGAAGGAAGAGCCACAGCCCACACCCCCGCTGGAGCTGCTCCCCACGCATGCTAAACGTCACGTGTGCAGAATCTCATCTCATTCTGCTCGTTTAGTTCCTCCAATAACCTGGGACCTGAGCAACTGCCATCTCCGGGTCACAAATGAGCGACCCAGGAGGCCAGGCCGCCCCAGTGTCCTCGGGGAGAGCGAGCGGAGCCACACGTGGCGGCGACCCCCTTCCTCGTACTCCTGCCGGCGTGGACGCTTCCGCTCCGGCCCGTGGTCTGTCTGCTCAGGTGACCGCTGTGTCCCTGCCGGCAGCGTGGCCTGTTGGGACCGAGCTGACGAGCCCGGCAGAGCCCGCGGGGGCATCTGCGTCTCTGCTGAGGCCAGCTGCCGAGCAGCTGACCGCCTCCGCAGACCCAGAGGCCCCGGGCCTCCAGGCAAACTGGCCGCTCGCAGCTGACCGGGTCGGCAGGCACAGCCGCCCGCAGACACCCGCGAGGGCCGGTCTCACCCGGACCCAACTGCTCTGGACCCACAGACGGGCCGTTACCCGCCCTCGGGGTCTCCCCAAGGCGCCCTGTGCCCGCCTCCAGGGCAGCTCCCTCCGGGGCTGCAGGGGCAGTGTCGGGCCCCTCATCACCCCGCAGCAAAGGGCCGGGAGTGGGGTGCCAGGGCGCTTCCTGCACCTGGGTGGGGGGCCCTCCACGTGCGGCGGCCCGCTCCCACCGCAGACCGGGGTGGCCAGGCTCGTCCTGCCCACGTCCCCAAGGCCACGCTGCTGGGGACACTGGGCCGTCCTCAGCGCCCACGGGTGGCCGTGCGTCTGCACATCGCCGCGGCCTACGGGGCCTCCTTCGCATCTGACCTCCACAGGACGGCCCGGCCCGGTGCACACTCCGTGCACTCGGACTCTCTGCTCCCGTCTCACCCCCAAGTCTGACCGTCCACGGAACTGCAGCCTCGGGGGACACCGCTGTCCACGCGCACAGGCCCCGCCCCGCCTTCCCGACGCCCCCAGGGCCGCAGCAACCAGGGCCGGTGAGGGAACCCACCAGGTCCCCACAGGGCACAGGGGCGGGGGCAGGGCCCGAGGCCGCGCTGCCCACGTAGGCCGGGGCTGATGCCCTCGCGCGTCCACCCGCGGAGCACGGCGGTGGGGCCGGCAGTGGGGCGGCAGCCCTGAGCCCACGCTGAGCTCCCTGTGAGCTCCTGCTCCGCATCGGGGCTCTTTTCTACTCGTTTTGATGGCTTCCTGAGCGAGACTATGTGCCAACGTGGGCTATTCCGCCCCGTTTCCTGAATGAAAACCATTTATTTACTCTGTACCTACTCGCGCAAGACTATTATTTTCCGAGAAAACCCAAAGGGGAAGTCTGAGCGAGAAGCGAGCGATTCAGGGTCAGCGGAGACCACCGCCCGGAACACAGCCCCGCCCCGCGGCCAGGGTCTCCATTCCAAGGGGGACTGGACTTCAAGGAATGGGGCGGGAGCTCCCAGACCCGCCCAGGCCCAGCCGGCCCCCAACGCTGACTGTCCCCTGACCCGCGGGCAAGGACCAGCCAAAGCCTCCCGGGAGAGCGCCGGCCAGTCTGGCCCCGGGCCCCACCCGGCGGGACTCTCCCGCGCTCCTCCCAGCGGGCTCTCCTGGGGCTGCGGCCTCCGCCTGGCCTTTCCCGGGAGGCCCTGCGCGCCAGGGACTCCTCCCCCACGCCCCCACTGTCCCAGAGGGGCTCACCCCCGTGCACTGCCCTTCCCTCTGGTCACAGCTCGCTGTGCCCCTCGGCCAGACCTCCCCGCTGCCCGGTGTCCCGGGGCGCCAGGCCGGGCAAGCCCGCCCTACCCCACCTAGATCTCTGCTCTGGCCGCGCGGGCGCCGGGAGGCCGCTTACTGCGGCGCGGGCGGGGGCGGCCGGGGGGCAGGGCGGGCTCTCCATGGTCCGGGCAGACCGGCGAGGGCGGGCCCGGCTCTTGGGGGCTCTCTCAGACCTTTAATGCTCTTCCCGCACCTGTGTAGTGCGGCGCAGGGCAGGTGGGGGCGGGGCGCCGGGAGGTTGGGGCCCCTCCCAGCCCCTGAATCCCCCCTCTTTCTGGGGTCCCTGGCGTCTCCCGAGGCCCCTTCTCTGTCTCTACTGCGCTCAGCCCCGTGGCCGGCCCCGCCCCTACAGGCGCCCGGCCCAGCTCACGCGCCGCACCTGCTCAGGTGCCCATCAGGCCTCGTGGAACACGCAGGTGCCGCCCGCAGAGGCCAGAGGCGGGAGGGCGCACACTGGCCGCCCCGCTCCCTACTCCCACCGCCGCGGAGCACTGGCCCGTCCCTGGGCACGCGCTGCTGGGGAGCCGGGAGGCGCACGGCGGGGGCACGGGAGCCCTGGCAGGACAGCGAGGCAGCAGCGCCGCGGGGACTGCCACGGCCCGATGACGGGCAGACGCGTAACGAAGCACCCCAGGCTCAGGCTCACCTTTCCCGAAGAGCCAGAAATATCCATGGCGACCGACGATGCTGGGGGCCCAGCGGAGGGGCGCGGGGCCGCCTGCCCAGCTCACCGGGACCGCAGCCTCCGGGAGCGGGCGGGTCCAAGCCTGGACGCCCCCGCCACCTGCACCTGACCTCTCAGCGCGGGCGCTCGAGCAGTCGCGGCCCACAGGGGCCCCCGCGGGCAGCCGGCCACGCCCGCGAGCCAGGCCCTTCCCCAGCTCCTGCCGGGGCCGGCGCCGCCAGCGAGGAGGCCCGAGAGGACGCGCAGGGCAGGGGCCGCGGCCGCCGGCGCGGGGGAGACGGGAAGGTGGGCGGGGCCGAGGCCAGGACGCCCACGGGCCAGCTGGCGCGCACGCCGGGTCCCGGGGCCACGCTGCTCCCGGCTCAGGTGTCCACGCGCCTGAAGACCCCCGAGGGGCCCCCCAGTGCCCCGCTGGTCACGCGGGCCGTGGCGGTGGCATGGCTACCTCCACCTCCCAGGTCCCGCGGCGCCCCGCACGCCCCTGCAGTCGCCAGGCAGAGCCCGCCGTGGGGACCCAGGTCCGCGCGCGGAGAGCTGGCCCTGGTGCCCCAGGCAGAGGAGACGAGGACCCGGGCGGACAGCTCGGTGGCCACGCGGGGCGCGCCGGCAGGACGCGGGCACTGAGAAGCCGCGCTGGAGGCCATGGACGGACAGACGGACGGGAGTCGCCAGGGGCTCCAGGCAAGTGAGCGCAGGGCCGGCCGGGGGCCGAGGGCTCGGCGGGCTTGAGTTGCTGTCGAAGGCCATGAGGCTTCGGGGAGCAAAGACCCCCCAGGAGGCAGACGGGGCGGGGCCTGGGGCCCCCCAGCAGGGGAGCAGAAGCCAGCCCGCCAGAGACACAGGCGCCCCGCAGACGGCTCCCCGGCGCACCCCGCTCAGTAGCTGCCGCAGCTCGGGACTCCCAGAGAGGCCGGAAACGAGGACGCGCCGCTTCCAAGAGGGACGTTTCTGTTCAGGCGGGGTTTAGGGCGTGCTGCGGACACGCGCAACTGCCCTCCCCAGCCGCTTGGTTTCTTGCGCGTCCAAACCCGCACTGGCAACGCCTGACAGGCAGGGGGCGCCGTTGCCGCCGGGGTCCCGCGGAGCTGAGGCCGGACCCAGCCCGGGAGGTGAGCTCGCTGCGCAGGCTGAGCCGCCCACATCGAGGTGTGCTCGCTGCGCAGGCCGAGCACAGAGCAGGCGCTGCTGCCGGGCGCACTCTCAGCCAGGCGTGGCGGGCGCGTGGGGAGACGGCCAGCCGCGTGGGGAGACGGGCAGGCGTGGCGGGCGGCCGCGCGCCGCCGAGTGAGTGCCACGCAGTGGTGCCGCGGGCGGGGCGGGGAGGGCTGTGTGTCCTGCGTGACCCGCACGCACCAGCCTGGCCAGGCGACCTTAGCCGCCTCTGCGGAGTCGCCGCCGCCGAGTGCGACAGGCAGGGGGCCCCAGCTGACCCCGGCCGAGGGACACGCAGCCTGGCCGCCCCCTTGCGGAGCCCTCGGGCACCGGCGTGCCTGCCGGCCCAGTCCTGCGGCTGCCCAACGACGGGAGGACAAGAAGGAGAGAAGCCTCCGGTGGGCGGGTGCTTGGCAGCTCCCAGGGCGACGGGCTAACTGCGACTGGCTGCATCAAGCACGCCCAAGCGTGGACCGGGCGGCCGGCCAGCGTGAGGGCCCGGCGCCTGCCCGACCCGCTTCCCTGAGGCACAGAGGACCGCGGGACGGCGCGAGGCCGGGCCTTCCGCAGTGGCACCTTCGGTGCAGCGCTCCCCTGAGGGCCCGCTCCACGCCTGCCCGCCAAGGCGTGGCCTGGCCGTGGGCATCTGGGCCCACCCACACGCGGCCACGGCAGCAGGCGGGCGCGGGGAGCGACGTCTCCACCTCCCGCTGCCCACAGCTCGACATGCTGCGAGAGCCGCCGGTTTTGCTCTGAATCCCACAAACAAATCTCTCAGATTAGAGCGGAATCGATAAAATACAGCAAACTCGACACAATTAAAGAAAATCCACACCAGGTTAGCATTCGAGACTGCGATCGGAGAATTAATAGATTCACGCGCCAGACACCAGGAAGAGAGCCCCCGAGGAAGGGGTGTAATGTTTAATTAGCATCCGCAGCGAATCATCTAAATGTTCAAAAGTATTAAATGTACATTTCACAGAAAATTACACTTGCCCTTGACCTCCGCTCCCCTCCGAGCTCCCTGCCGTCACGAGATGGAGTGTGAGGCCACGTGCCACGTGCAGGCGAGACAGCGACATTTGGCGACTCATTTCTCGTCGTCAGAGCTGACGGGTATGAGGTTCATCGCTTGAGTTTCCCGAGACGGACACGCACCGGGCAGATTTACGTCCCTGGCGAGGCCGAGCGGTCTGAAGCTGAAGCCGCAGAGCTGAGGCGAGTCCAGCCGCCATGTCCCGCCCTCCTCCCGCGTGAAGCCGGGCGTCTGCTGGCCCTGTGGCCAGGCGGCCCTGCTCAGCCGGAGCGAGAGGCGGCCGGGCAGTGAGCCGATCGCTCCCCCTGACGGGCAGACCGCGGCCTCCCCCGTGCGGCCGGAAGCCGAGCTCACGGAGAGCCCAGAACAGAGCTTGCGGGGGCTTTGGGCGGGGAGGGGCTCCAGGGAAACAAACGTCGAGGGACCCGGTGGGCAAGCCGCGGGCCAGCCACACGCACGGCCCCCGTGGCCACGGGGAGCCCAGCAGGTCCCTCAGCTCCAAGGCCGAGAAGCTTCGTGGCAGGGGCAGGGCCATCGCAAAGTAAATCTGAAATCCACAGTTCTCACTGCAAAACCCGCAAACGACATGGAGGCAGACAGCGCTCTGCACTCCGGGGGAAGAATAAATCTTCACTCAATTCTAAACTTTGGCATTCGAGGGCTAACACTAAGTTTTCTTAAGTTTTCTCCAAATCACAGTGAGACCCGTGATCAGTAGGAACACACGAGAACGTCCTGGACCCCGAGACAGCCCGCGGCGTGCCCAAAGCTGCGCTTGTGTTTCAGGAAATAAACGTCGCACCCACGCAACGTGGCGGCGGCTTCAGCACTGACTTTCTTACACCAGCGCGTTATCAAAACTGTCAAACGAGAGGGCTAAGATGGTAGAAGCTTCGCGTCAAGACCCGACATTCCGGAACACGCGTGAGTTTTCTCTGCAGTAACTCAGTGTCCGGCAGCGCGTCCACCCCGGCGGCTCATGGCCTCACGGCACCTGCCAAGGTGGGGCTTTCTGTCCGGGAACATGCCCCTGGCGAGGGGGACAGCGGCCGCGACCCGTAGGGGGGAGAGGCGCTGAGGGGCACGTGAGCAGCTGGGCAGGGCTCCGGAACGTTCTGACAGGCCGAGCGCCGCGTCGGGGACTGCGGGGCAGACGCGGTCACCCAACCAGCCAGCCGTCGCCCCAGCCGCTCTGCAACGAACAAACTGAGCGGGCCGCAAACGGCTGGCAACGCTGGGGGGCTTTTATCACGCCCCCGCAGTCCACCTGCCTCTGAGGAAGGGCCCCGCTGTCCGCTGGAGACGCCCCTCCCCCGCCACGCCCCCAGCAGCTCGCCCCGCTGGAGGATGACGCGGCAGCGGCAGGCGGGCAGGCGACGAAGCCGGATGCCCAGGGAGCTGCTTCAGGAGAGAGCTCCGCTCGGCCTGCCTCCTGTCCTTGGACGAAAGCCCAAGACCCGCTGACCCCACAGAGGCACTGCTCCCGGCCGGGGCGCATAGGGGCCAGCGCTCAGCCTGGGGGTGGGGGGGCAGGGGCCGGGTGGAGACCCCAGGTGTGGCCGCCGCTTCCTGCGCCGGAGTCGGCGGCTGTGGGTCTGTGCCCGCCTGGGCCACCCCATCGCGCCTTCCAGGCCGTGAAGAACACGGGCCTCTCCGCCTCGGGCCTCGGCCGCAGCTGTACGGCGGTCAGCGTGGGCAGCGCGCCCAAACCCGATCTTCTTTCAACACAACCCCATAACCCCAGCATAGCGGCGCACGTAAAACAGCTCACAGACTCAGCTCAGGCGGCCAGGCTCACGCTGAATAAACGCCTGGCCCAAAGCACCTCAGCGTCTGTAAAGGGTTAGGCGGCCGATCCCGGAGGTGCATCCGGCCACCAGAGCTGGCCCGGTGGCCCGGTTCCCCAGCGAGAAGCCTGCCGCCCCGAGGCCGCGCAAGCGTGAGCTGGGCCTGTCTGGGCGAGACCTAAATCACTGGCTTTTTGGGGCAGACAGCACAGCCTTAAGTAGAGCAATGCGAAGTGGGCCAGGGCGGCACTCGAGCTGACACTCCCCGCGCACCCCAGGCGCAGCGGGACGCCCTCCGCCCGCGGGGCCGCCGCGAGGAGAGCTGGCGCTCCGCTTTCTGACAGAGGGGCCGGGGCTTATCTGGGTTACATCTCAACTCCAGCGTGACCTGCTCAATTACTTTCATGCACTGGCCTCAGACCCTGTGAAAATATTTTTGCTCTCCAGATTCTAATTCGTTATGTCATAGGCGTCCCACTTAAGGGCCTTTCCCTGCCTTTAGCAGCTCGTGAGCAGGGTGCGCGGGGCGAGCCCCTCAGGCCCGCCTACGCCTCTCCCCACTCCTGCTCACGGACCACGCGGTCTCGGCATCTGTGAACCCCGGGGCCCACGGAGGGAGAGCCAGACGGACAGCGGTTCTGCCGGGCCTGACCGCGAGTGCCCAGCGCCTGCCGGGCCCACGTGTGGGGCACCCAGGACTGTCCCTTTCCTTCCTCCCCTTCGCCAAGGACGCGCGCGACCGCTCGATTTTCCCAGAACTGTGCTCTCAGAAGTGACCGCGTGTCTCCTCAAACATGACTCCTCAGAGCGTGTAAAACGCCTTAAAGCGTCCACAGAAACGGCCCGAGCACCAGCACGGGCCCACGGCTGCGGCGCCCCGGCCCCCACAGCGCCCCGCCCTCGGGGGCAGAGGCGCGGAGCCAGCGCAGCCGCAGAGCGGCGTCCGGCCTGCGCGGCGGGGAGGTGCCTCTCGGTGACGGGAGGAGACCCGGCCTGGCCCGGGTGAGCCGGGCGCAGGGGCTCAGCGGCTCAGCGGAGGCCGACTCCGGACACCGTCGCACGCGGGCCGGACACCCGGGCAGTGCAGGGACTGCCCCCTCACGGGCCGCGTCCCTCTGTGCACGGCTGCCCGTCCCTGCTCAGCGCCCGGCCTGGGCCGGAGGGGCGCCTGGCCGCCCACCGCCCTGCCCGCCGCACAGCGACGGGACAGCTGAGCCCCGGCCTGGAGGCCTGGAGGCCTGGAGCCACGTCAGGAGCGGGAGCGGCCCGCACGTCCACCGCAGCAGCCGGCGCCGGCCCAGGCACAGGAGCGGCGCGGCTCCCAAGGCTGCAGGGAGGCTGGCGCGAGGGACGGGCAGCGGCCACCGCAGGGCGGGGCAGGACGAGCCCGCCGGCCCCCCGAAAGCGGAGAGGGGGCGAGAACGTGTCCTCGCGTGTCTCGGGTCTTCGGACGCGCCAGCCCCGTCAGGCGTGGAAGTCCTGGGCGCTGCGGGGTCGCGGGAGAGGAGCGGCCCGGGAGAAGCGCGGCCCCGCCTCCCAGGGGCCGGGCGAACAACGGAACTTTCAGTCTCGTTCCGGGAAGTGACTTTTCATAAATCAGTGATGGTTAAAGGACCTAGTGGGTGATGAATTCCAGGAGGAAGGCGGCCTGAGCTGAATAATTCATGGACTCAGCACCCAAGCAATTCCCGAAAATTCCCTAACAGCAGTTCGAGGCCTGCACGTGTATTTACTTTGTTACTTTAGAATATAAATTCCTCATCCTCGAGGGCGCTCATTTGTCCATTTTAGCTCTACAGAAAATCAGTAAATATTAAGACTAATGTAACTACATAAAATTTTCCTTGAAGTGAAAATCTATATACAGCTAAGAAAAACACAAAGATGGGGGACTTTTTAAAGAGCCGCAGAGACGGGGCTGCTCCCTTCCGAGAACGGCCGCCAAGTGTGGAATGTGCTCTCGATGAGCTTTAAAAAGTGCCGCCGGGCCACCCCGGTGGCGCAACGGTTGGGCGCTGCGCTGTGGAGCTGTCGGCAGCGGCGACGCGAGTTCAAGCCCGGCCGGGGAGAATCCCCCATGGCGCAGCAGACCTCTCCTGCCTCCCCGCTGCCCCCCTCAGCAGTGTGTTTCTGATCTGCCTGTTCTGCTCCCCTCTCTGTCTCTGGTGAACCCTCTCGGCGCCCCACGCCTCTGGCCTGTGCCCCAGCTTGTATGTAAAAAAAAAAAAAAAAGTGCCGCCTCCCCCTCGCCTGCGCCAGCCGCGGTCACCCAGGGCTGGGAGATGCGCCGTGACCGGGGGACACGCACAGGGACACCAGCCACGCCACGCACCACAGGGCAGAGGCGCCGACGCCCCTTGTGGTTTTCTAAAGCGGAGCGCACTCCGTTCACCAGGGTCGGCGGGGCGCCCAGGCTCTGGCCGCACCCCACCTTCCATCACCGCCCCCAGCGACGCGGAGCAGCCAGGGCTCGGGATGCTGCGGCCGCCGCGGCCCTGCTCCGGGTTCTCCAGGCCGCCGGTCTCCTGCCCGCACACAGCGGCGGCGCCGCCAAGCGAGCAAGGCCCCGCGGAGGCCCATGAAGGGGCCCCGGCCAGGGGCTCCGCGCTGCAGAATCCCGTGGGGGCAAGTGCGCAGGGGCCGCCGGCTCCAACCGCTGTGGGGGGCGGGCAGGCCCGGCAGGGAGGGCGGGCCCTGGGCAGGCGCCCGCAGCAGGAGCGAGCCCCGGGGGAGGCCGAGGCCTGGGTGAGCCCAACCCCGGGCGCTGAGCGCGCTGCGCCCGCCACCAACCAGCGCGCAAGATCCGCAGGCTCCACCCCCGCTGCTGCTGGGGTGGTCTGGCTCGGGGCGCCGGGGCCCTCTAGGGTCTCCCCGTAGCGCCACACGGCGCGAGACGAGGAACCCCACGGCCTCCGCGCAGAGGCGGCCATAGCGACCACCTGCAGGGCGTTCCGGGGGCCCACCCCGACTCCAGGCCAGCGCACCGGGGGCCACTGAGGCAGGACCCGGAGGCCTCTGGCGGAGAGGGGCGTTTCTCTCAGGCTGCGAGCAGGCGGCGGGCTCTGGCTGCCTGCGGGACCGGCGGGGCCAGCGCCCTGGACAGGCCACAGGAGCAGGTGCCTGCGAGGGGTCTGCACCCCGACTCAGCGCTGTCGGGAGCCTCGCGTCAGTGAGAGCGGGGGTGGAACGGGCGTCTCCCAGCAACGTGACCGCAACCCGCCCCCGCCCTCCTGGAAGAGCACCGAGGCCGGCCGGCGGGGCCAGCTCCAGGGTGGACGCCGCCGGTGCGGGCCCGCTCCCGCCACAGCAGCGGCGCCTGATTCAGCCTCCTGGACCCCGGAGCCCCGCGGCTCCTCCCCCCGCGGGGAACGCGCCCGCCTAGGGGCCTGCCTCTGGAGAGAGCCTCGGGCGGGGCGCGCTGTGGCTGCAGGGCCACAAGGGAAGACGGCGGAGTCTGGGAAGCGCAGACTTGGCGCATCGCGCATGGGACTTCTCTGGTATTTTGGGAAGGTTCTTGATTTCCAGAGATCGGTTTACAGAGCGCGGAGAGGACGCTGGCGGCCTCGATCACGGGGGCGCTCCCCAGGAAGACGGCGCCGAGGCCGAGGCAGCCCGCGCCCCCGCACCCCCACGCTGGTCGCCGCCCCCATTCCGTGGGTCAGAGGTTCGGTCCTTTCCTCAGCTTTCCGGGACAGGCGCTACGAGGCTGTGAGGACGGGCCGGGGGCGGGAAACACCGTGAGGCCCCCGAGGCCTGGTCCGGGGCAGCGACGTGCACGCGCCCGCCCCCCCTGCCGGAGGGAGCGAGGGGACGGGCCCGCGCGGGGACGCGGGGCTGGGACGTGTGCAGCGGGCAGGGCGAGAGCTGTAAACCCAGCGCCTAACACCATCTCAGCCCCAAAACGTGAAGTCCATGTCTGAGGAACCGCCCCCAATAAATCATCCTGCGTCAGCCTCCGATTACAGCCGCAGCCTGGGAGCCGCGAGCGGAGGCGGCTGCGGGACTGGAGACTCAGCCGCAGAAAGACCTGAGCACCCCCGTGCCCGCGCGAGCAGGAGCAGAGCTGGACGGCCAGGGAAGGGGCTCGGGCGGGGCTGCCGCTCGGCTGCCCGGGCCTGCACGGCCCCATCCCCGCGCGTGGTCGGTGCAGCCCGGCGGAGGCCCCTGCGGACAGCGCGCGAGCAGCGTCTCCCGGCGCGGGCGGAGGAGAGGGCCCCCTCAGAGCCCAGACCACCGAGGGCCATTACCAGACGTGGCCCTGCAGGCCAGTCCCTGGTGCCGGAGAGGCCCCGGCGCAGGAGCCACAGTGGGGAGCAAAGGGCAGTCTGGCTCGGGCAGGCAGCCTCACACGCTCCGCCCGCCCAGGCCAAGCGCCGGCCCAGGAGCCTCGAGCTGATGCCCTGACCAGCGGAGGCGGCTTCTCCAGGCCGCTGCCCAAGTTCATGGGCCGGGGCGGGCAGTCTGGGCCTCCCTCGCGCTGGCCCTCGAGGGGACCCTGGGGGCGCCCGGGGGGGCACTGAGGGGTGCGGCCAGCGCCACGGGGCCTGGACAGGACACGGGGGAGCCCGGCCTGCACTCCCGCCCACGCATGTGAGTCGCCGGTGGTGACCGGGGCAGACGCGAGCCGGCCCAGGACCGCGGGGCCCTCCCAGGCGCGTGGCGCGCTTGGAGACGGAGCCCTGAGCCGGTCTCCGCGGGCGTCGGGAGGATCCGGGAGGCAGCAGCGCAAACGCAGGGCCGTTTCCGTGGAGAGCGCCGACGCCTCCTTCGGACTTGCTCGAAGCAGATGCGCGTGCTTCAGACACGCGCCGCGGCAAGGCCTGTGGAGACGCGAGTGAGGACGGGCGGGGAGTGAGCCCTCGGGGCCCGGGGGGAGCGCGAGCTGAGACCCGGTGCCGGACACAGGGCGCCGGCTGGCCGTCCCGGAGGGCCTGCAGCCCCGTCGACGGGCAGGCGGGACGGCCTCGCACACGCCCTGGGCGCCCTCCTCGCTGGGGAGGCAAAGAAACAGCAGAGGGGGCGCGGCCAGGGGCGGCACGAGGAGGGAAGGAGGCGAGTCCGGCCAGGGGCCTGTGCTGCGCCCACAGGAAACCTTCACGGGGACACGGCCTCAAAGCTCACAGGGGACACCGGCACCCTGGGTCGGACAGCTCAGAGATCGCAGGCAAATGGCAGATGCTGCGCCGTCCAGATCGATCCGCCCACACCGCTCTCCGGCAGTCCAGGAGTCTCTTCGGCGCAGCATGGACGGCCGCGGGGCGTCCGCGCGGGCCCTAGTCGCAGGGCAGAGACCCTGCGCATCACGCGGCCAACAGGGGTGTCCGCTCCCCGGCGAGGTGCCAGCACACGCCGGCCGGGCCCCGGAGCCGCTGCCTGGGCTCCGAGGACACCGCCATGCGCATGGCCCTCGCAGCACCTGGCCTCCTCCCAGGCACCCAGCCTCTCTGGCGAAGTGACCATGCCCGAAGGGACAGAGACGTGCGCCAAATATATTCCAGAAACACCCAAAATGCACGTAAGAGATTCTGAGAAACCCGCATGTAGGAAAACTTATTTAAAATCCAGATTTTTCTAAGCGCGTCTCTGCTAAGCTATTTATATCCTGAGAATTAGAGCCGGGCAGAGCAGGCTCGCTCCCAACCCCGGCTGAGCATCGAGCCACCAGGGAGCGGATTCAAATATAGTTTCCAAGCCTCCTCCCCGGAGGCGCGGCTGCAGCCCCTGGGGGCAGCTGCGGATCCCCGCGCAGGGAGAGCACAGCCCGGGCTGCCGCCTCGCCACGTGCCGGAGAGCTGGACCCAGCGCAGGCCCCCACGGCGAGCCGGGTGCGCAGCCGTCACCCGGCCTCACGGGCCCCGCCGCAGACGCCCCAGCCCGGCGGGCACGCCCGGGGGCGCGGAAGGGCTCGGTCACCAAGCCTGCCCCCCAGCCTGGCCAGGCGTGTCGGGCATCACCCCAAAGCTGAGCTCCAACCCCCACGACCCCAGGCCCCAGCAGGACATCTGCAGCAGCGCGAGGCTCCTGGAGACCGGGGCGGCACTGACAGCCTCACCTCGTCGCACGGGGAGGGGCGGGGGGCTGGGGGGAAGTGGAGCCGCCAGCAGGAGAGCTTCCCGACGAAACCTGTGCCGCAAAGCCAGGCGAGGCCCAGGGAGCTGCCCCTGGACTTCAGCCACGGACCCCACTCAGCAGACACCGGGGAGAGAGCCCCGAAGAAAGGGGCCCCACGGGGAGGATGGGGGGGTTCAGGGAGGCCGGGCCGCAGCCGCCGAGCCCACGCACACGCCACGTGGCAGCTGTGGCAGAGCGAGCCCCCCCGGCCACTTCCTCACCATGGCCAGCTCGAGTCCGCCGGAGGCCTGCGGAGGGGCCGCTGCCCACACGCTCCCGGGCACTCGGGGTGGCCTGGCCAGGGCAGGCCCCGGAGACCGTCCCCAGGAGGACGCTTACAAGCCCGAGCCCTGGGCAGCGGGCAGGCACACCCGCCGGGCACACGAGGTTCCTGTGCGTTGAAAGTGTCCGCCGGGCATCAACAGCCACCGCGCAAAGCGTGGTCACACGCGCCACTCTCCGGAGCTGAGGACGCCGCGTGCCGACTGCCGGGGCGCCGCACACGAGAGGGACAGGACAGGAGACGCTGCGGACGGCGGACGGCCCGGACCCCTGGCTGGCGGCCTCGGACACCCAGACGCAGAACGCCGCTGGGGGAGGGGAAAAGGGTCTTGGGAAGCCTGCAGCCTCACGCCGCAATGTAAGGTCACTTAATCACCTCGCGGGATGCTTTTTTTTTTCATTATATGCATAATAACTGTGGTTGTTTGCTCATTTCCTTCATTTTCTAATTTAGGACCCAAATTATTTATTAATCCCTGTGTCTACTGGATTAAAACATGAAGAACATTAAACAAGTATAAATATTTTACATAAACGCACCTCTGCACCCCACTTACCACTACCTCACAGGACCAACACGCCGGAGGCCAAGCTCCCCTAGGCCACTGTCTACCCCACAGCCCGGCCTCTCACGGGCATCAGGGGTCTCAGAGTGTGACCGCCAGAAGCCCCGGCCTCAGAGGTGCGTGGGGATCGGCGGCTGAGAGGGCAGCTCATGGCCCCCACACCCCCCACGCAGACCCGCCCTGGAGGCGAGCTCCGTCTGGGCTGGCGTGTGCCGCGCCGGGGACGCTCACGCTCTCTCTGGACAGCGTCACACGGACCACAGGCCACCCCCCGGACTTCAGCTGCCAGAGGCTGTCCCCTCGGCGTGGGTCCCAGGCACACACACACTGGGCCCTTGCACAAGCAGCATGCTCTTGGGCCTCCCGCGTCCTGCTGCCCACTGGCGCCCACTCCCACTCTAGAAGCCACACGTATGTCGCCGGACAGCCCACGTGGCGGGGCTGGCGTGATTTCGCGTCTGCAGCCCTCCGTGGGTGAGCCGTGGCCACCCACACCGCATCCTGCGCTTCGACCGGCTTCCCAGGAGTTCGGAAAAGGCTGGTCCAGGCGGCAGGCAGGAGCCTGGGCCCGGCCGGCAGCAGAGGCTGCGAGGGCTGGGAGGAGCACCAGCGGACGGCGCCAGGGAGGACGCAGCTTACGCGCGGCGACGTCTAGTCCGTGATGTTCATCACGTTCCGCCTCAATTTCTGAAAACGTGTGCACGCAAGTGTGGGGGAGTGCGTGTGCTGCACACACAGGCTCGGGTGCCCGTCTCCCCTGCATGCCCGGCCCCACCGCGCCCCACCCCCGTCGAGCCCGCTCCCCTCACCCTGGAGCACACCGGGCCCACACGCAGCTGAGCGCCGCGAGCGCGCCTGGCATTCAGGCTGAGCGGCCGAGCGCACGGCGTGAACCGACACCCAACGCCCAACGCCCTCCTGCGGACACAAGGCACCTGCGGACGTGAGGACTCGACCCGCAGGGCCAGGGCAGAAACCCAGCTCCTGAACTTTTCACCAGCTCCCAGGAACCGCGGCCCACGGCCCCGAGGACACCACGGTCTGGGCAGACCCCCAGGGAAGGGCACCCCAGCACGGCGGGCGTCCCCAGCGTGGGGCTGAGCGGAGCAGCAGCCCTGGACGGCCAAGATCAACCCGACTCCGACGAGCGCCCTGAGGGAGACCCCGCCGCACACGTCCAGGCAGGGACGTGAGTCCCTCTACCCCCGTCCCCGTCTTCCCGGGGCCGGGCGTGAGCGGTCGGTGGGCACCGCACCCTCGGACAGGCGGAGACGCCCAGGGCACGGAGACTGAGGTCGCGCCGGGCTGCCCGCCCCACGGCCGCCTGAGCGTGCAGGGTCTAGGGAGGCGGTGAGGGCAGCGGCGAGTGAGGGCGCAGGCCGCGGCATGGAGCTGCGGCGCGCAACAGCGGGGCGTCCGGCCCTCCTGCTCTGCGTGTCGGAGACACAAACAGCCACGAAGGGGCTGCGACGGCCACGCAGGAGGCGGAACCATCTGGAAGCCGGACCACACGTCATCTTCACACCCCACAAACCGCACGGCGAACCACCAGCAGGGACGCAGACACGTTTAAGACAAACTTGTGAACGACGTCTCATTGTTGAGAGGTCAGGCCCGCAGAGGACGCAAGTAACGCCAACCTGTTTCTCTCCAAACGTGCAAACCCCTCCCCGCCCCCATCGCGATGGCGCCTCGAGCTCCGGCCGAGCCTGAAATGCAAAGCGCGCTGAGAGACCGGGTTCTCCAGAGTAAACAGAAATTGATTTCCAGTTCTGTCAGGACTGCAAATAAAAAGAATTCTATAACTCTGTTTAAAAATTTCCATCTCAATCGACCGAGAGCTACTTAAAAATTTCCAGATTTCCAGCGGGTCATGTGCCAGCCTCCCTCTGTGGCGCGGGCAGGGGCGACCGCGGACGGCGGGGTGCCCAGGGCGGGCGCCGGCTCCCTGCTTGCGCCTCCAGCACCCGCACCTCCACCACAGCCAAGCCCCGGCGGGGGGCCGATCACCACACGGGGCGCAGCGGGGGTCTCGCGGCAGCCTCCCGGCGTCTCCGTGGGCAGACACCAGAAACAAACCTCATTCCCGACAACTGCGGAAGATGCTGCGAGACGGCAAACCGTGACGTGCGCGTCGTCCGGCAGCCGCCCGGTGCGGCCATGCAGAGCAAGATCCCACAGACAGACGCGGGCAGGGCTGGCCCGGTGCCCCGCACGGCCGCGAGCGTGCGGTCAGCCTGCGTCCGCGTCCCCGGCCCGCAGGGACTGTGCCACCGCACAGGCGAGAAGCGCGGCGCGGAGGTTCAGCGGCGCGGAGGTTCAGCGCGGGCCTGAGTGCCGCACGCACAGGTGCCGGAGGCAGCCCGGAGGCCCTCCCTGGCGAGCCCCACGTCCGTCTCGGCCGGGCGGACAGCGCGGTTTCTCGTCGCGGGGCCACAGCCCACGCGGCCCTGAAGCCACTGTCCTGGAGCGGCCTCTCCGGGCAGAGGAGCCTCGTGGCCCCGGTCTGCGAGGGGTGGGGCCAGCCTGGCCCGGCACCCCGACACGAGATTGTCCGCCCGGTGCGGCCCCGGCCCGGCTCGCCGCTGTGCGTGAGCGTTAGACCTGTGGGCTCGGCAAACTCGCCAGCAGGTTGGAAACTGGCCAAGGCCGGGGGACTGGCGACCAGCGAGGTCCTGCAAACAGAACCACGCGTCTGACGGGCAGGTCCGAGGGGCTACGTGCAGGGCCCCTCCGGGGGTCTGGGCACTCACGCCTGGAGACCCTCGCTCCTCCGCTTAGAGTCCCGGCCAGCCTGGACACGCCTGGCCCTCCCCACGGGCACCGCAGGCCTGCTGGCGTCTCTCAGCGGCCAACCCGCGCCAGCCTCTCTGAGGAGCTGCGGCGCTGTCCTGCCTCTCTGCTGGCCGCCGGTGACCCGACGCCCCCATGTCTGGGGCCTCCACAGCCGCCGGGGCCTCCGCAGAGGGCCTGAGGGCCACACAGGCCTGCAGGGCTCGGCCCGTCCTGCCGCGGCGCACCCGCCCCCAGCCTGCACGGCCTGCCTGCGCCCGCGGGGCCGCCCAGCAGCGCCCCGCTCACCTCCAGCTGGCCCAAGAGCCGGGTCTGGCCCACCCGCCACCAGGGCACGCGGCTCGGCGCTCGCTGGGGACAGCACCAGCAGCCCCCTGTCCTGACTGCTGGGCACCCCAGACTCCCCTGGGGCACAGTGGGCGTGGCCTCAGGCGCGGGACCCGGCCACCCCCTCCTCCCGCGAGCCCTCATCTGGCCCCTGCGCCTGAGTCCCGCCCGCGGCCCCGCAAACCGCGAGACCCCACCCCCACCCCACCCCCGTTTACCTGGTTTCAGTGCTGCCCTCCTCTTAGGAGTCAACCTAAATACAGTGATTTAAGGAGCGCACATTAAGAAAATTACTAAAATTTGCCCAAAAAATCACTGATTCCGAAGAACAGGAGACTGCAGTGCGCACGCCCGCCGTGGCACGCTGCTCCGCCCCCGCGGACGCACTCAGCGCGCCCACACGGCCGCCAGGAGTCACGCCACGCGGGGCCAGCGCCCAAGGGGCGCACAGCCGCCCGCTCCGCACCAGGGCTCCTGCAGCCTCCAATCCTGACAATGAGGCCCCCAAAAGAAAACGGAGGGAGCCCCGCGTGTTTGAAGTCAGTCTAGGACTGGAATCCCGCAGGGCGGACCAGGCGGGGGCGGCAGAGCAGGGCCCCTGCGCTCAGCACCCGACTCCCCGCGCGGCTCAGCCCCTGCCCCCGAGCAGGCCCCTAGCTGGCCGCTCCCTCCTCCTGCGCAGGACACAGACACAGCTGCGCTGCCCGGACCGGGACTATCCCTCCCTCCAGACCAGCCGGACGGCACCCAGCAGGCCCTGCGAGCCCGGCGCCGCCGAGACCACGCCCACGCGGCGCGCTCCGCCTGGACGTTTCCAGCTGGCAGCTAGAGCGGCAGGTGCAGATGGCCAGTTCCCCAAAGCGAGGACTCGGCGTGATCACCTGGGGGAGCAGGGAAAAGGGGTGGCTCGGCGGAGGCGCCAGCGTCTCAGCTTCCCTTGAGGGGCCCCACGACGCAGCCCCGCGCACGCCCCGTATCCAGGGGTGAGCCAGGCCGCTGGACACACGTCTGGCGACCACTGCAGTCTGGCGCGGCGCTGCGGCCTCACTGCCCTCCTACTCCGGCCACCGCACGCTGACCCCTCGCGATAGGGCAGCGCCACCGACGTCGCCTGACAGATGATGGAAATGGCCCCGAAGGGCCGAGAACACCCAAGACCACCCGGCTGCTAGCCGTGGGACACACCCAGCAGAGCCCCAGGCTAAGCCAAGGCGCGGGGCCGCTGCGAGCTGCCTGCGGGGGCCACGGCACAGCCGGTCCCTGAGCGAGGAGGCCAGAGCAGCCCGCCCTGGCCCGGCCCTGCGTCTGTGCCACTGTCCCTGGGAGCCAGCGACCTGACCCGGTGAGCACGCTTAGGGTGTCACCCCGCCAAACACGGCCAGAGCTGCGCTTGGGCTCCCAATTAATTCACTCATCGGCGCCGAGTCTAGAATCAATAGCCAGCTAATAGCTGATCAAATGAGCCACTGAAGACAAAAACACTCCTGTTTGCGGCCGTGGGCGAGGAGCCCTTCAGCCACGCGGTCTCGTGTCTGGGGTCCGCTCCTCCAAAGGGAGAGCCCCACCAAGCACGTGGGCCAGTCCCCCCACATCTCCTTGAGGCGCGGGAAGGCGCCTGCAGAACAGGCCCGCAGGGCAGGGCGCTCCGGGGCCGCGTCCAGCCACAGGGGGCGGCTTCCCCAGCCTCTGGGCCGAGCCTCCCTCCTCCCGCAGGACCCGCCCCGCCGCGCCTTTCCCTGAGGCTGCGGAGCCGGACCCTGCGGGCCTGGGCTGCACGTCCAGGGGGCGGATGGGTCTTCTCCGCCGACCGCGGCGCTGCCCGCTCCCGCCTTCCACAGACCAGGCCGACACGGAGTGACCTGCTCGGCTCGCTGCCCCTCCCAGGTCACAGCCGCGCCCGCGAGCTGGGTGAGCCCGGCCTGTCCTGCCCTCGGGTTCGGCCCCTGTGCTTGCGGGGAGAGCGCCGACAGGACACCGCGAGCGCGCCGCGGCCCCACCGCCGCCCGGGTCTCTCCGCCGCGGCCCCCGGGCTGCCCCCCCATAATGAGCCACGTGACCTGAGGGAGACGTCCCCCGGAACCGCCGCGGCCTCGGGACCAGGGACGGGGCTGCGCTGACCCGCGTCCCCGCGCGCACTGGCGGCTTCACCACGGCCACGTGGAAGCGCCGCGCCGGCGACGGAGGCTCCGGAATGGCGATGGCGGGGAGCAGGGTCACCCGGGAACGAATGAACCGCGGGGGCTGATGACCCGGAGCTGCGCGAGCCTGGGGCCCTGGGATCCAGCTGCCTCCCGCCCCGTGTGCACCTAAAACTGCTCTGAGGTAAAACCTGACAGGATGAGGGGTGTGGGCGGGCGGCACCCGCAGACGCACCGCACGCGCTCTCTCGCCCGCGCAGCTCCCTTCCTCTGGGGCTGCCCAGACTGGCGGTCAGGCCCGGCCCTGCCCCTCCTGGGCCCTCCGGCTGCCACTCCCCGCGCCCTTGGAGAACAGCCGCAGGGCCGGGGGTGAGAGACCCCAGGGCGGGGGTGGGGCAGAGTGCCCGCCAGGGCGTCCTCCCGAGCCCCGGTGCCCGGGCTGACCGAGGACCGTGAGAGGACAAGGCCGCCGTCCCGGCCTGAGGGTGGCCACGCCCTGGGGCAGCAGCTGAGCAGAGAACCACCCACAGGAGCGAGACCCCCAGCTACAGACGTCGCCGAGGCTTGAGGCTGCCGGGCCGCAGCGCCGGAGTTTTCCCGGGGTCCCTGGGCCTGGCTCCCCCGGGCCTGAGACCTGACGAGCTAGTGTGACCTCACCGCCCCAACCCACTGGAGTCAGAGGGGCCGGCGAGCACGCACACGCGCAAACACGCACACACACGTGCAAACACGCACACACACGTGCAAACACGCACACGCACACGCGCATGAGGCAGGGCGTGGGGGACTTGGGCGGGGACTTCAGGGGAAAGATGAGAGTGAGGGAGGGTCCCAGGAGACGCCCAAAGCCGGCAGGGCCCGGGGCCTTCAGAGGAAGTGGACGGAGGGGCCTTGGGCACGCACGAGCCACGGCAGGGGCCACCGCCCACCCGCCCGGGAGGAGCCACGTCACCCACGCACCGTGGGGGCAGCACCAGAGACGCATACGTGAGAACACAGCACCCCACGGCGCATCTTGGGGTGCACTCCCGCCACCCCCACCTCCCGCCGGGATCTGGGGAGCCCACCCCCGGACAGGCACCCCAGCGGCCGACGGCACAGAGAAAGGCGGGCCGGGCAGGCTGGGCAGCGAGCGAGGCGGACAAAGGCAGACACCGCGAGAGGGCGGGACCCCGGCCAGGGCCTGTGCTCGTGCAAGAAGCAAAACATCCTGCCGAGCCGCGTGGCCGAGCAGAGCTGCCTCTGGGGCGGGGCCAGGGCCGCCGGGAGAGCAACGCCTCCGGCAAGAGCCGTCAGGGAGACCGCGCTGCGGGCCTGGCAGGCGGGGTCTGCAGCGGCCGGGCAGCACCCAGGGGCTGGCGGCCACGCGCCTGGTGCCCAAAGGGAGGCCGAGGAGAGGGCGGCCTCTCAGCACAGGCCCCAGCGGCTCTGGGAGCCCTGTGGGTCCCGGCCACGCCCGGGGGCCGAGCGCCACTGACCCCGTTAGGTGAGGTCTGTCTGCTCTTGGGGTTTAAACCCTCCTCCAGCCTCCTCACATGGAGAAAAACAGACGGGGCGGCCCAGGGGCTGCAGTTAGGAAAATGCTGAGACAGAAAGACGCGCAGAGGGCAGCGGGACGGCTGCCCCCAGGCCGAGCCTGCGCCAGGCCAGTGCTGCCCCGGTCACCAGAGCCGCAGCTCGGCACCCACGCGAGCCGGGCCCTCTCGGAGGGGCGCACGGCCAGCGCTGCGGCCGTCCTCGCAGGAGTTCTGGTTCCCTGAGGAAAACCGGGCGAGGAGAGGGGAGGAAAGGTCGGCAGGTCACGGAGTTGACGTCCGGAGAAGGCGCAGAGCCCACGGCCGCCCTCCTTCTCCCTCCTGGACGCAGGCCTGCTCGCGCCCCCCAGCCCCACCGGCGGCCGAGTCGCAGCCGTGGAAGGAGGCAGCACTGGGGCTTGGGGCTCCCAGCTGGGCCACCGTAGCCCCCTCCGCCCGTGGCCCCTCGGCCGGTGGCCCCCACTGCCCACGCAGCCCCCCGCTGAAGAGGGCACTTTCAGGCACAGAAAGGACCCCCCACAGGCGGCGCCACCCGCCGTGCCAGGGCGCAGCTCCAACCCCCGCTCCGGTAGGGGCCCCCTCAGCCCGCGCTGGGCCACCAGTGACGTCCACCTAACAGGCAGGGGCCTGGTGGGGACCCCGGTAAGGCCCCTGCCTGCAGCCCCCCCGTTCCTTCACGACCCCGGCTCTGTCATCTCTAAACTAAAACTGCATTTTTCACCGTCAGTCGGCCGGAGGACCCAGGCCGATGCCCGCGTCTCTCACCACGGTCATCACGTGTGCGCCCGGGGGCAGCGTGGCCCTGCCCCCCACGCAGGGGCCGGCGCAGGGGTGCGGCCTCCGTCCAGCGGCCTACAGCCCAGAGCTGGCCAGGAGGGACGCGCCCCCGCAACGACAGGCAGAGCGCCCCGGGGCAGGCACAGGAGGACGCCGCTCTCCCGGGTCTGCTGCTGGGGCTGGGGTGCTGCCTGCAAGTTCATGTAAGCAAGGCACCCACAAACCACAGAGGTGCATAATTTATAAGAAAATTTTAAGGACCTGAGGTCCAATTTTCTTTAAATAGCATACAATCCAAAATAAATTTAAGAAAGAAACCAGACAAAACGGGAAGGCCAGGTGGGAGCTGGGCTCCCCCACCAGGTGGAAGACGCGGCAGCGTGGACGTGACCGCAAGAAGCCCCCCACGCGGGTCCGCACAGCTCCCCGGCTGGCAGACGGGGACCCCCCAAGGCGCCATGACGTCCCTGAAGGTGACTTTCTTGAAAGAGAGACTCACACTGATGTGTATTGTGTCTGTATCCTCGAACATAACAAAAAAAGAAAAAAATTCCAACAAGTTAAAACCATCTCCAGACAAACTTGGCAGGGAAGTCAGGACTATAAAGGGGAGTTTTCGGCTGAGAAGCTTAATTATTCAGGTTGCTTTTATTTTTCAAGACCTAAATTGAGGTAACAGATGTCCTGTGTACCTTTCGCAAGAAAAGCGCGGCCGGAGGTCTGGGCTGCACGGAAACACGAGAAGACCTACTCGTGAGCAGAGCAGAGCAACCGGCAGCGGCGTGGCGATCAGGAAGGCGGCTGTGGCTGAAGCCTGCTCTGGTTCCCCAGCCTGCTCTCTGCTCCCCAGTCTGCTCTCGGGCCCCCAGTCTGCTCTCGGGCCCCCAGTCTGCTCTCTGTTCCCCAGTCTGCTTTCTGCCGCCCAGCCTGCTCTCTGCTGCCCAGCCTGCTCTCGGCCCCCCAGCCTGCTCTCGGCCCCCCAGCCTGCTCTCGGACCCCCAGTCTGCTCTCTGTTCCCCAGCCTGCTCTTGGCCCCCAGCCTGCTCTCGGCCCCCCGGAGATGAAGGACCCTCCAGGAGGCAGAGCCTCAGCCAGCCTGGGTGTTTCCCCAGTGGTGGAAGAGGGTCCCAGAGCCCCAGCCGCAGGCCCCCCTTCCAGCCCTCCTCCCCAATTGTAGAAGGTCACGTTTCCAAGCTTGCCAGCAACCCCGCGGGGGCGAGTCCAAAAAATAATGACGCTTGTCGCCATGGCCCCCCCAAACACAGCGGAACCACTTCACACAGAGCCCACCCGAGGGGACCCAGCCACGACCCAGGAGGTCTGAGCATCACTGACACCCCGGCATTTCCAGCCGGCAGCGACCTTCCCCCCACACCGCCCAGCTGCTCCTGAATGCCAAGGAGACACAATAGCCAGAACAAAGTTGTGGGTGTCCCGGGGGGTGTTCTCGCCTCCTCCCTCACTGTCCTTCTCGCCCACCTGGGAGAAGAGGACGTGGGAGCGCAGATCGCTCATCTGCCAGCCTGACACGCCGCTGCGGGAGCTGCCCGCGGGGTCCGGCCTCGCTGCTCCCACCTGCTCCCCCAGGCCACCGGCTGCAGACCCCAAAACGCCAGGGCCAAGGCACCTCCCACGGGCTCGCGGAGACGGTGGCCACAAATGAGCTCCCGAGGCTCCTCTGGGAATGTCCTTCCTGAGCCCCAAACTGCAGAGCCCCAGCAGCGAAAAGGCGGTCATTCGGAGCACGGCCCGGGAGGGCCCCACGGGGGCAAAGTTCGCGCCCCTCCCGGCCTCCCCCAAGCACACGCGCCCAGCCCCACAAGTGCCGCGCCCCCGCGAAGAGCCGCCCCACCTCGGCGAGCCTCAGCCTCAGCCCCGGGACCGGGCGCTCTCCGGGAGCCGCCGCCTCTCAGGAGCTCCGCGGCGCGGCCGCCAGCAGCCCTGCAGCCCCGCGCCCAGACGCCGCACGTCCCCGCCGCCGCCGGCTCCGAGCCCGACACGCGCCCGCACGCGCCCAGACGGGAGGCGCGGGGCAGCCGGGGCGCGGGCGTCCGGGGCCGGGGCGCGGCTGCTGCCCGCGGGCGGCGGCGCCCCCGAAGTTGCCGCGGAGGGCACCGAGGCAGCGCGGCCGAGCCCAGGCCAGCGGCTTCGCGCCGGAGCCGGCCCCGGGGTGAGGCTCGCCGCCGGCCCCGCGCAGCGCCCGAGTCGGCGTCGGTTCCGAGGCGCCGGCCCGGCTGGCGCGGCCTCGGCCCAAGCCCGTCGCGCCCCCGAGCTGCCCCCGCGGCCGCGGCGCACGAAGTCGCGGGGCACGGGCGAGGCGCGGGCGGGCGCCGGGGCCGCGGGCTGCCGCTCGGCTCCCGGCTTGGCGGCCGCCTCGCCACGCAGCAAACTTATTTTCGGATTCGGAAGCCGGCGGCCGCGGGGTCGGGCGGCCGGGCCCGCTCCCCCGCCCGGCGCCGCCGCCGCCCCGCCGCCGCCCCGGGGCCCCTCTCCGCCGGCGGCCTGCGCGGCCGAGCCGGACCGGGGCCGGGCGCCGGGGCGGGGGCCGGCCCGAGGGAGCCGCGGCCGCGCCTCACTCACCTGGACACCTGCGCGCGGGCCCCGACAGCCCGGAGCGGCGCCGGCCGGCCGAGGTCCCGGGTACGGCGCGGCTCCTACTTGCGACCAATCCCGGTGTGGAGCCCGGTGCTGGCTGCCGCGCTCCCTCCCTCCCCGGCTGGCGGCCGCTCCGAAAACCCGGCGCCGCGGAGTGCGGGCTGCGGCGCCTCGGCCCGAGGAGGCGGCGCGGGAGGGGCGCGCCGGAGGAGCGGGAGGGGCGCGCGCGGGGAGGAGCGTGGGGAGGGGCGCGCGCGGGGAGAGGGGCGCGCGCGGGAGGGGCGCGCGCGGGGAGGGCTGGGCATGCTCAGTGCTGGCCAGAGAGGCGCGCTCCCGGAGCAGCACCTGCCGCCGCCAGCCCCGGAGAGCCCGGGTCCCTGAGAGCGCCGCTGGGACCCCGCGCGGCACAGGCAGGTCCAGGCCCCAGAGCCAGCACCCATCCCTGTGCGGGGTGTAGGGGGTGCTGCCTAGCGGCGGGGAACAGGCCTGAGTGAGGCCACCCTCCTTTGCCACCCGAGCTTGCGGGCGCAAAGAGGCACAGCGCAACCTGCCCAGGCATCCAAACCTCCCTGAGAGGTGGATTTGGGGACCTTTAAGGCGCCCAGGCCAGGGAAACCCACTTCTTATTTGGGCTAAAATGGGCTCAGCCCCAGGGAAGGAGGCTGAAGGCAGGAGAGGACCCGGACTTGAGAGCCGCAAGAGGGGCTTTGGAAGGTGTCCCCTCTGTGTCGCTAGGGGCACAGTGGCCAGCAGATGGAAAGCGCTGAGTCTCCTCCCGCCAGGGCTCTCCCGCCAGGAAGTGTGAGCAGGAGACCCGGCCCAGGAAATAGGCAAAGAAGTGCCAGGGACTTCCCTGATGGGGGGCACCAGGGTGGGGGCCCTGCGATTGGGCACCAAGTGCTTTGGGCTGTGGCATCCCCAAGGTCCTTCTGCAGGAGAGTCTTGCAGAAATGGCCCCCTTCACCCCAAAGCCACCCCTCAGGGTCACCAAGGAGACTGGCAGCCATAGCCCGTCGCCTGTCTGCACCAAACCTGTGGGAGTGATGGCGACGGGAGGGAAGCAGGGCCGGTGCCTTCCGGGCACCCCAGAAGCCACCTCTGGCCATTGTCCACCCCGTGTGCCCGCCTGACAGCTCGCTCCGAGGAGAGACACTAACTGGAAAGCTATTTTTAAACTACTGGAGTAAGCAGGCGGACACAGCCCTCAGGAAGAGCCGCCGCTGCTGGGTTAGTTCACACACGGGGTTTGGTTTTTGTAGGGTTTTTTTTTTTGGGGGGGAGGGAGGCTCCTGTTGAAATTGTAAATACCTATTCAGAAAGTGGGCGATCCAGACCTCGGGAGTCCAAATCCCCGATACCGGGAACTCCACGGCTTCCAGTCTGGAGGTGAATGCCAAGGACAGAGACCGCTGCCCCATCTGAGCGGTCAAACTTGGAGGGAGGGTGTGGGGTTGTTTACTGAGGCGCTTCCTCGGAGCTGGAAGGGGGGTCCCCTGGTGAAGAGCTTCTGAAGAGGGCTTCACTCACCTGTGTTTCTGCCAAAGGCAAGACTAACAATGCAACGTTCTTACATGAGTCTTCAATTAAAAATAGGGATGGGTGTGGGGAAAAATACAAAAAAAAAAAAAAGGCTGGCCAGAAGCTCTCCATCCAGCCATACTCTGAACATGCTCAGGAGAAAGTGGGTTTTAGACGGAGGCCGCGGAGAAGCGCTGCTAGGGCCTGCGAGGACCCCAGGGGTCTGTGCACAATCGGATCTGAGCACCCTTTTCCTTCCTCCTGGAATCCCCTCCTCTGGGTCTGTGGAATGCGGGAGTCAGGTGGGTCAGAGGGCGTTGCCAGGGCCAAGCGCCGGCCCCCTGCGTGCGGGCCAGCAGACCTCATGCATCAGGAGAGACAGATCTGGGTCACTTTGCGGGGGTGTCGTGGAGACACGAGGGCGAGAGGCGTTTTCTCTCTCCACCCGCAGGGCCAGGCTGGTCAAGCACTCAGCTGGCCAGGGGACCAGCAGCAGCTCCCAGAGCGCCCCTAATCCAGGGCCATCGCAGGAAGACAACCCCGGCCCCGCTGCCCGTTTGGCAGCCTCGCCCTGCAGCTGGGAAGCCGGGCAGGGAGTGCCCTGGCCAGCCCCTGCCCAGAGCCCCATGGAGCACCCCGCACCCTGGCTGGCTCAGGTCCCTGCTCAGGGAAACTGCCGCTGGAGCTGTCTGGGGAGGACATTCCAGAGGCGTCAGTGGACACTGCAGCGGCCAGATCAGCGCCCGGCCCAGCCGCAGAGCCGCACGGCGCTCCCTCCTGGGCCCCCAGATGCTCCCGCCCCAGGCGGTGGGGCGGCCACCAGCAGGGCCCCGGGGTCAGCACAGCAGGCCCCACTGCACAGAGCTGCACACCTCTGCCAGGGCCCACTTCCAGGCTTAACGTGGGCGCCCGCGTGGACACGAGGTCACCACTCGCTTGTCAGGCCGCCGAGCAGGGCCGGGAACCTGAAGGGAAATGAAGGCTGAAGCGCCTGGCGGCCGAGGAGTGGACAGACTGCGTCATCGGCTTCCGCTGAACCCCCGAGAGGGCAGGCCTCCCCGGCGGCCTCCTCACAGCCCGGGGCAGGGGGGGCCTCCCTGGTGGACCCCTCACAGCCCGGGAATGGGGACCTCCCTGGGGGCCCCCCTCACAGCCCGGGGACCGGGGGCCTCCCCGGTGGCCTCCTCACAGCGCGGGGCTCGGGGCAGTGGCCTCGCCAGAGCGGGAGAGGGAAGAAACAGGACTTGTGGCTGCCAGGGACGCGGCCCCCTGAGCCCTGCCCGGGGTTCAAACAAACCGGCGGCCCCGGTACTGGCCCCGTGCCCGGCCTCCCCAGCGAGCAGCCGCCTGCCGTGAACACCTGGACAGACGTCCCGACGTAAAGTGTCCTGCCCCGTTTCTAGAACTGACTTCACACTCACTTTGCTCAAGTGGGCGAGGCTGCATCTTTAAAGAATGGCGGCAGGACAGCCGGTGCTCAGGTGGGAGCCAGCGCCTGCCAGACGGCCTCCCGGGTGCCCGCGGCCGCTGTTTGAAGGACCGAGGGGTGCCGGGCTCCCCCGAAGGGCGCCAGAGAATGGTGGCCGCCGGTGGGGTGACGCTGGCGAGCACAGGACAGCCGCGCTGACTGCGGGAGGCTGTGGCCGACTGGCAGCCTCACAGCCCTCGGGCGCCTGCGCCCCAGCTGGACTCGGGCGCCCGCCCTGACGTCGCACAGCACGGAGACGCTGGGCCAGTCAGCCCAGATCCCCTCCGCACCTTTTCCAGATGTTAGACTTTTTTTTTTAAGATTATTTATGCACACAAGAGCTGGGGTGCAGGCCAGAGATGCAGGGGGTGAGAGGACTCCCCAGAGACAGAGTGGGGAGCAGGACAGGTGGGTCCACCGCAATCCACTGCTGAGGGGGCAGCAGGAGACAGGAGGGGTCTGCTGCGCCCTGTGGGGAGCTCCCTGGCCGGGGATGGAACTTGTACCACAGTGGCCGCTGACAGCTTCATAGTGCTGAGACTTAACCCCTGCTCCCCCAGGGAGGCCCAGATGTTAGACTTTTTATGGAACACCCAAAATGGAAAGCTGCAGAGGCTTCACTGGCACGAGCTCCTGCAGTCGGTCCCCGCTCTTGGCAGCAGTTACGTTCTCCAAGGTCCCCGCACGCGCTGACTTAGAGGAAACGACACCTTGTCCCCAGAGGCACAGAGCTGGGTGCCTGAGGACTCGCGAGGAGAGGCGCCCTCAGCAGTCAGCCCGAGCAGCCCAGAGTCGCTGGAAGCCACTGAGGGCTGGAGAGCGGCGGCAGGCAGCGCCGCAGCAGGCCCTGTGCCCACGAGCGGCCGCAGACGGCCCAGGGGCACTGACGGGCACAGGGGCGCCCGCCGACGGGGAGCCGCGAAGGCGGAGGAAGGCGGGGGCCCCGCGGCCAGGCCACACGCGGTCTGCACTCGGGCGGCGGGGTGCATCTGTGTGCAGTGGGTCAGCCCCAGTGCTGACTCGGTCGGGGTGCAGGGGTGCAGCTGCTCAGATGCGGGTGGCCGCCGCCGCCCCGGGCACCGTCTGGGGCCTTGCCCTGCCACGGGCCGCTGTGAGGAAGGGGCGTCTTGTCGCCCTGCCGGCTCCTCGGAGAGCCGCACCCACAACGGCGGGGGCTCGCCCGTCCCTCTGGGCCTCGTGACCTGCGTGGACGCCCAGGAGGGTTCGGTGAGGCTGCGGGTTTCACGGGTCCTGCGCAGCTGTGCCCAGGCAGCCGCCTTCAGGACGGGGTCACGAGCTGGGTGGAGATAAAGGAAGCCAGGAAAGGAGAAGACAGTCTGGGAGACAGAACCAGGCCGGAGCCCCCAGCGCGGAAGGGGGATGGAGAGGGGCTGCCCGCACCCTCAGCTCCTCGCCCACCCAGCGCTCGCTGTGTGCAAGGCTCTGAAAGCAGACGGGCGACCTTTCCAGAAGGAAGGGCTAGGAGGCCCGGTGAGTGCCTGATGTCCGGCTCAGACCTCAGGCCTCACCCCTCCTCACCGTGGGGCTGGGCGTGCCCGCACTGCCTCCCACCGGCCTGGGTCAGGACCAGAGACCCAGCTCCGCCTGGACGCTTCTCTCCAGTGTCTGCCACACCCTGTGGGACTCTCCCCGGCCGGGCGTCGAACTCGCATCGCCGCTGCCGACAGCTCCACAGCGCAGCGCTCAACCGCTGCGCCACCGGGGAGGCCCTTCCTCTCCGTGTTTTATGGCTTCAGTCTCACATCCAAGTCTGTAATCTGTTTTCAATTAATTTGTGTGCGGTGTGGAGAGTGGTGTAGGTGTGTGTTTCTGCAGGAGGCTGGCTGTCCAGTTTCTCCAGAGCCTTTTCTTGAAAAGTCTCCAACGTTTAACTGCAAGTTTAATTGCAAAGTTTCTAAAATAGTTTTGTGTGTACATACTGTCTTCATATCATGTTCCTCACTTACAATGTGTCCTGGAATTTTTTTTCTATCGCTAGTTTTCTATGTCCTAATTTTTGAAAGATACTTAATAGTACATGTTAGAATACACAAGTTACTTAATCAAGTCTCTATTGTTGAACATTTAAATTATTATGTTCTGCTGTGATAAACAACACTTGATAAACCTATCCAAGTTAAATTTTATACACATTCTTATTTCCTTAGAATAAATTCCTAGATTTTAATCTACCGGGTTAAAAAGTAGCATGATTTTGCTCATTCATTCTTAATTAGTAGATTAGGGGGTAGTATCTCTGATTTCAAACAGCTAGGATAGGCGATAGCCTCTAGGACCTATGTTCAACACCCTCCAAATAGTGAAGCGAATTTTAATAAAAGAATCAAGACTACGCTTTACACCTGTAAGAACACAGCCGGTGACATAAAGACACATCACCCAACTGTGAGCACAAGCGCCCCAACTTCCTGCTCTTCCTGCCTCTCCAAAGGCCCTTTGCTTGGAAGATTCTGGAGACAAACGCAGTAGCACTGTGAGGCGGGATGCGCCGACTCCGTAGTCGAATGGACAGAAAGTCCCTGCCAGGGCCTGGGCTTAGCGACACCCTCGATCGTCACACCGGGCGCCAGGCCTGGACGTGGGCGCTGGGGCTCCCCACGTTCTCGCTGCGTGACGCAAGATCAAAGTCTGTTACCGCATTCCCAGTCAAGTCTGTCTTCAACCGCTCATTTCGCCAGTGAATAGTCATTGCTACCTTCGATTATGCCAATTAAGAAAGCTTTTATCATTGATCTTAAATAAAGTTAATTGAATCTCATGTGAGTTTCTTATAAGAGACTTACAGATGCTAACTACCCACCTGTGGTTAAATATTCCTAATTAAGGAACTGCAAATTCAACCAACAATAGCCAGAAAGTTAAATCCAACACACACACACACACACACACACACACACACACACTCAGTAGTCATACATCACACTATGCTAACATTTTAAATAAATTGAATGCAACTTAGCAAAGTTATGCACATTTTTAATATGATGCTTATTCACTTTGCCAAAGTTTGTGTCAATTTATTCTCTCATCAGTAATATATTTTCCAGTCCTCTGCATACTTGCTACTGAGTAATATAATTTTATTTATATCATTTCTAATTTGTGGACATAAAGTGTTTCTCATTTTTCTTTTCCTTCTTTACTAATGAGATTAAGATTTTTTCATATGTTTGCTTGTTCTATACATCTTATGAAATGCCAGGGTATATTCTTTGCTCATTTACTTGAGTCTTAATCTTTATCCTAAAGATTTGTCAGTTTCCAACACTAAATACTTGTCAGTTTTCAGTCTTTAAGATAGGAAAATATCTGTTGCAAATATTTCTTTTTGTTCGCTTTTTAAACTTGGAAATACATATACTGTATGTATAATATGTATAATATATTATACATTATTATATAATAACACACATTACTTTTTCTTTACATCTCTCTCGCTTCTCCAGCTCTTTGGACACAGAATTAGCGCAGAGCCTGCTGAAGTCTAAAGCAGACAGCGGCCTGACTTGATGCCCACATAGGGACTGTCCACCTCACGAGGTTAGTCGCCACCCCTCTCCCTTGCGTCACCGCCGCTGTTCTGTCCCGTACGTTGGAAACACTGCAGATCCGTGCCATAACCACGTTCAAACACCAAAGTCCGAAAAGTCCGAAGCCCTCGTCACCATGATGTCTGTTAACACTTTGTGTGCCGCTGCCCTTTCAATTCACCAGCCCTTGGGGCCGGCCATTGTCTGTGCCACCACATGAATGGTAGAAGCATTCAATAAAACACACACAGCTCCTGAACTATTGGGTATTAAAAAAACAGTAATATCTCTCCTAAAACACCTTCCACTTTCACCAAAACAATGTGTAAAGCTTCTAGACTGAGGACGATCCAAGAAATATCTCCTAATAATTCCAAATCAATCCACTGTGGCGTGAAAAACCGAAGACTAGATGAACACGTATGAATACGTGAGTGACCACCTGATACGGGTGACAAAAACACGTCCTAATACATGAGCGGACCACAGAGTGTTAAGTGTCCAACACAAATAGCATATCCCTCTTGTAACTGGGAGGCTGTACCCCTTAGACAGCCCTCTCATTTCCCCTGCTCCCGAGTCCCAGCAGCCAACGTTTGACTGTTTCTATGAGGGTGTCTGCTTTAGACCCCACACACAGAAGTGGAATTGTATCGCAGGTGTCTGTTTTTTAAAGATTTATCTATTGATGCACACAAGAGCTGGGGTGCAGGCAAGAGGTGTGTGGGTGAGAAGACTCCCCAGAGACGGAGTGGGGAGCAGAACAGGTGGATCCACTGAAATCCACTGCTGAGGGGGCAGCGGGGAGGCAGGAGGGGTCTGCTCCGCCCTGTGGGAAGCTCCCTGGCCGGGGATCGAACTCTTGCTGCAGCGGCTGCGGATGCTTCACAGACTGAGACTGACCCCTGCGCCCCTGGGGAGGCCTGACACACGTCTTTCCTGTTTGACATATCTCATGCAACAGATGCCCTCAGGCCCACCCATGTTCATGAAAACGGCAGGATCTCCTTTCCTGACTGAATAATACTCCCGTGTGTGGCATTTCCTTTCCCCTCCCCACTCCCGTCCCTGGCTGTTTAGGTCAGTTCAGTCCAAGTCTTGGAGACTGAGGATACCGCACCACTGCATTGGGGGGGGGGGTCTCTGTTATTTCATTCCTTTTGCATGAACACCCAGAGACGGAATTGTCTGATCAGACCATTCCACCTGTAGCACTGTGGGGACCCTCCGTTCTGCTTCCACGGCAGCCGCGCCCACAGCGCACATCCCTGCCGGCACTACCTCCATCCCAGGGCAGGCACTGCTGCGTGAGGTCTGACGGGCGCTTCCGGACGACAGACGCCGAGCGCCTGCCCACGGCCTCTCGGGGCGGGCACGGCCCTCAGACGTCTCTGCGGGCAAGAAGCATCCCCAGGTCCTCTGCCGATGCGTGAGATGGCTTCGCCGTAGTCCGAATGGCTCACGCGTTCTGAACACGGGCCCTGGTCGCGGGGGACTCGCGAAGTGCCCTCTGGCGGCGGCCCCGCCGCGCACGGGGTCTGGGGCTGGCGGCCCCGCCGCGGGGCTCGGCTTGGCGCGCTCTGGCGTCCGGGCAGCTGCGTTTCCTTCTGGGAGTCGGACGGCTCCAGACCCCAATCACTAAATCGCTAAGTTACTTCATTTCAAATTCACTTTTGCATGCCTTAGGGCAGGGGCAGCTCGCCCTTTGCCTCGAGCCTGCCCGGGAGAGCCTCCTCCCCGCGAGCAGCGCCCTCCCAGCGGCCATCTGCTTCTGCAGGGTCCCTGCTGGGCTGGGCGCTGCGCTGTCCGGCTGTTCTCAAGCAGCAGGGGGGCGCTGTCGCCACCTCTTTGACATCAGAAGCGCGATGCCCTCCGCTGTGCTTTTTCCCTCAAGCTTGCTCGGGCTGGTCGCCGCCTCCGCGCTGCACGCGCATCGTGGGCTGGATCCCCAACTCCGGAGGGGTGCCGCCGGCGTCCGGCAGGGATCGGTGCAATCTGAGGACGACGCTGCCAGTGCGGCCGTCTAGGAACATCCACCCTCCGGGTAGGCGACCCCGGATGTCCTTCGTGGCGTCTTCAGTTTCTTTCCCCAACTGCTTCCGATCCTCACGGCGGATCTTTCCCCACCTTATTTGGTCCCAGTTACTGGATTGTTCCGGATACTACTGTAAATGGGAGTCTCTTCTTTTTTTTTCTGTTCAGACAGTTGTTGAGAGTACAGACATGGAGTTGATCTCTTACGCTGCGTTTGTGCTCTGTAACCTAAAAACGTTCATTAGCTCTAAGTTATTTTTGTGGCGCCTTTTCCATTTTCTGCATATCGAGTCGCTTCACCGATAAAGAGACAATCTCACTTCCACGCATCCCACTGAGATGCCTTTTCTTTCCTGTGCCTGTTTGCCCAGGTGAGGATGTCCAGGACTACGGTGAATGGGAGTGCAGGAGTGGACACCCTTGTTTTGTTCCTGCTCTGCAGGGAGACCTCTCAGCATCTCGCAGCTTCTGTCAGCCGTGGGCTTGTCACAGACGCCCTTTGTCGTGCTGAGATGGGTCCCTCTGGATCCACATGGCTCAAAGTGTCGATCGGGAAAGGACACTGATGTTCCTTTGATGCATTTTCTGCTTCTATTAAAATGATCACAAGATGTTTGCATTATTATTAACTCTATAATGGGGCCTCCCGGGGGCGCAGGGGTTAAGTATCAGCACTATGAAGCTGTCCGCAGCCTCTGCAGCACAAGTTCGATCCCCGGCCAGGGAGATTCCCACAGGGCGCAGCAGACCCCTCCTGTCTCCCCTCAGCAGTGGATTTCAGTAGATTCACCTGTTCTACTCCCTACTCTGTCTCTGGGGAATCCTCTCACCCCCTCACACCTCTGGCCTGCACCCCAGTTCTTGTATGCATAAATAAATCTTTAAAAAAAATTCTATTATGGGCCACATTCCTTACCTTGCATATATCGAACCAAGGCAGGAACCCAGAGGTAATGCGCTTGACCGTGGCGCACGGCCCGTCAAGGTGCTGCCGACGCCAGTCTGCAGTGTTTGTCAAGGATTTGGCCAGCTTAGGGCCTCCCCGGTGGCGCAGTGTGGGGCTGTCGGCAGCGGTGACGCAAGTTCGATGCCCGGCCAGGGAGATTCCCACGTGGCGCAGCAGACCTCTCCTGCCTCTCCCGCTTGCTCCCCTCAGCAGGGTGTTTCCGTCGATCTGCCTATTCTACTCCCCACTCTGTCTCTGGTGAACCCTCTTGCCACCCCACGCCTCTGGCCTGTACCCCAGCTTGTATGCATAAATAATTCTTTAAAAAAAAAGTTACAGAAGAACATGTGTCAGATGGTGCCGTTTAGATGAAATGCCTAGAATAGGGAAAAAGAAAGAGACTGGGGCCGGGGCTTGGGGTGGTCAGTTAAAGGCAGCTGAAGAGCACAGAATATTTTTGCAGATGCTGAAAATGTTCTAAAATTGACCTTGGTAATGTTTGCGCAACTAGGTGAGTTCACTAAAACCAAGTGGATGGTATATGAATTCTAGCTCAAAAAAAGTTGTTACCAAAATAAAAATCATCCTTCTCCTCTGAAGGGAACATAAACACCCACCTGTGTTTTCTCCTCCCAGACTTATGTTTTTGTTCTACACTATTTGTCTTCGCTTCATATGGCATTCACTCTGGTTTACGATTTTTTCTGTCCCTTTTAACAATTGTTTTTGTTTACAAAATCATTAGCAGTCGCCCTGATATAGTTGTGTATGGCAGCTCAGCCATCACATTACCAGTTCTGCTTTTGCAAAGGAAATGAGGTTATCTTCTGAATTTTGTGAACAAAATGTGATGTTTAAAAGAATATAATTAAGATGCTAAAGAGAGTAACTCCAAGATAGAGTATTTGGCAGGAAACATTTCCAGCATGAAATGAAAGGGTGACTAGCCCTTGGAAAAGCAGAGTCTCCCCGACAAGTGGAGAGTATAATTACTCTCCTGGGAGAGGCCTCGGAGAAGCCCGAGCCACGGGGCCAGGCAGAGGACAGAGCGGCCCAAGAAGGCGTCGGCTACTGATGGGAAATCATCACCGAGTCGTGCACAGTCTACTCTTTCCTAACAAATTTGTTTTCCCACCATCTGAAATGCTAACTAATTTTTGATAAAAATAATGACATATTTAATTCATAAGACATGTATAATCTGACATGTTTCTAGGCAGGCGAAATATTAGTCACTGTAATCTTGGAGACATATACCAACATCATTTTTACTAATTATTAATATATGGCATATTTTAATATGCGGCAGAGCCAATAAGCCTTTTAATTCTTTCACTCTGGGTTGTTGGCTATTTTGTTTGCTAATTATTCTGAATAAACATCAGAACAACTTTTGTCAGGTTAAACACAATTATATTCTTACTTGCATTGTCTAAAACACGGGGAAAATAACGGTGAACACAGTGCCTGCCACATCTGTGAAGTGCTTTGGATGCGCCAGAAAATACACTTACTCCTGACAGGCCCTCTACGCACTAACCCGCAGACAGCTAAGGTTATGTGTGTTGCTGTGCTTTTGTTATTCTTTAAATTGAGAAATAGCCACATGCAGCGCGTGCTGGATACATGAGGAGCCTGCTGTCAGCTGTTACCAGGTGAACATCTGCGCCAACAGGAAATGCACCAGCAAGGAGACGCTGCCAGCCTGCGGGTGCCACCTTCTCCACGCCCCGGCCCCAGCTAAGCCCTTCCCTGCGCTGGCCAGGAGCTGCTGCACTGAAGATGTGTAATTAGGAAGGTGTTTCCAATTAGGGTATAGCTGAAATTTTTGCTTTTCTTTAGTTCCTGCTTGATAATCTTTAAGCAGAGACATTTCCCCATTAACATAAACACGATCCCCGGCGGCCTGCTGTGTCAACGGAGGCATTATTTGTTCCATCCCTGCGAGGTGCTTTCTGCCCCCACTAAGCTCCTCTCCTTTGCGCCATCAGGCACCTCAGCTCGCAGGCCTGTGCTGCCCCAGCCCTGGGCTTCCTCTGGGAGCCGCCTGGCGGGGGAAGGGCACCCTTTGCTTACCCTCCTGTGCCCTACAACTGCGCCGTTTCCCCGCAGGTCAGGAACCTTGGACCTCGTGAGCCCCACTCACCCTCCAAACCTGCTGCCCCTGGCATGGAGGGTCTTAGTCATCGCTCACTCCCCTGCCCCTAGTTCCCTACTGCCCATCTGGTCCCCTAGGGCCCCCTAACTGCCGCCACCCCTGCCCCGGGCACCCCTGAAGACTGCCTTCCCTCTCCTGCCACCGCAGTTCCTATTCTGGGCTCTGCCATTAATGAGTCCTCCCTCTCTTGCTGGTGTGAAGGTGAGTTTTTCTTCCTTTACTTATAAAAACTGTGTCGGCTCCACCTGCGGTTCTATCAGTTACCTGCTGGTCAATTAAAGAAGAAAACTCCCAGACCAGGGCTTCCAACGGGCTCGACGCCCCTCCCCTCCCCCGTGCTCGCCAGGGGGCGGCTCAGCCAGCGGGGGCGTCTCGCCTCCCGCCGCCTGCCCAGAGCCGCCCTTCGCGGGGGCCGCGCCCCCCCCCCCCAGCTGGGGGCCAAGCGCCCCGCGGGCCTGAGTCCTAAGCCGAGGCCGAGCTGACAGGCGTGGGGGTCGGCAGGGTTTGCTCCCCACTGCGGCCACACGGCGCTGACCGTTCTCCGGTTCCCCGGCCGGCAGCGGGTGTGGCCAAGGCCCCGGGCCCAGTAGGGCCTCAGCACCACGCACCCGCACGGGCTGCTGGAGCTGGGCCGGGCGGCGCTTCTGCCCGCCCCGCGTGATGGGGTGACTGCGAGAGGGGCCCCGACTGGGCGAGAGACGCGCTAAGGGGGCTGGGAAAGGGGCGTTCTGCGCCGGAGGCGATTCCTGACCCGTCTCCGCGCTCAGGGCCGCTGCTGGGGTCCTCCTCCTTCCCCTGACAAAACGGCTCCTCAGCAGGACACTCGCCGTCCGCCCAGGAGATGACAGACGGGGAGCGCCCTCACTCCAGCTGCCAGAAGGCCTCAGCTCTCCCGGCCCACCCAACAGGCTTTAATTTTTGGAGACAGCGCCCTTAAAAACGTCGCGGGTTTCCTGTGAGTTTTCTGGGGTGACATTCCAGATCCCCGAAGCCACTGGCATCCTACTCCAAGACCTCGCTCTCGCTCGTCGGTCCTTCCGCCTCCCGCGGGCCTGCTGAGCCCCGGGGTCCCTCTGAGACCCCAGCAGGACCCGAGGGCGGCCCTGGGCGGGGCTGCACCCTGAGTCGCGTCTTCCTTGAGCCCCGCGGCCGCGCAGGGTCGGGCCTGAGCCGCTTTCCCTTCCGGCCCGCGGGTCCCGGGCCCTGTGTGTCCAGTCAGACGGTCCCAAGCACACCCACGACTTCATTCCGTCCACCTTCTAAGCCACGCCACTGCAGGCCACGCCTCGCTGGCCCCTGCCGCTGCCGCCCGACAGCTCGCCAGTCTCGCTCCGCACGGCCGGCCGCCCCGCTCCTCACCCGCGGCCTTTCCAGAACCCCCGGCGCGGCGCTCGCGCTCGTCTCAGGAGTCACTTCTCCACCCGTTTTCTGCTGCTGCTTAATAAACTGCCCCCCACTGGTCGGTTTCTTCCGGGAGTCAGCAGTGGGGGCTGCGTGGCGACGGGGCCCCCAGCGGCCCTGGGGTGACACAGAGCCCTGAGCGCGGCGAGCTCGCCTGGGAGAGCCCGATGGCTGACAGTCGGGCGGCTGTTCAGGGGCCCTCTGGTCCTGGTTCTCGCCGTGAAGAGGCTTCGCCTGCGGCCACAGGCAGCGAGACCGGGGCAGAGCGGGGGTCTGGAAACCCCACATCCTCACCAGGCGCAACAAACACGGGGTCAGCCCAGACGCCGCAGGGGAAGCAACACGCTGCACACGAGCAGCAACGGCCACGCCAGGAAACAGCTTTCAGTCAACGACGGAAGAGTTCCTTGCCTTTGTGTTTTGTTCTGTTTTGTTTGTTTTGTGATCTATTTTAGAGGTTCTACCATATAAAGTTGTAGAATCTGTGACTTACTTTTTTTTAATGATGTTATTTGTGAGTTTATATTTCTTTTTTTTTTAAAGATTTATTTATACATACAAGCTGGGGTACAGGCCAGAGGCGTGGGGCGCCGAGAGGGTTCACCAGAGACAGAGCGGGGAGCAGAACAGGCAGATCAGAAACACACTGCTGAGGGGAGCAGCGGGCGAGGCAGGAGAGGTCTGCCGCGCCATGTGGGAATCTCCCCCGCCGGGCGTCGAACTCGCGTCGCCGCTGCCGACAGCTCCACAGTGCAGCGCCCAACCGCTGCGCCGCGAGGGAGGCCCTGTGACTTAATTTTTTTTAAGTCTGTAAATTCTCAGATACCATCTTCAAACACTGCTCCGCTCCTTCTCTCTATAGCCCCCGCTGAACTCCAATTAGCCGTGTGTTAGGCCTTCTTACTCCACTTCCTACTCATCTCCGCCCCTTCTGCTGTCGCTGCCTCCGCCCTCACCGTCCCTTCTTCCTTCCTCTTTCTCATCCTCTGCCTCCTTCGTCGCCCCTCCTCTTCCTCCTGCTCCTTCCACTGCAGTCTTTGGAGTCAGTCTGGGTCCTTTCTTCCGATTTATATTTTCATTTCCTGTCTCTCTCTCCAGTTAGATACAATTTCCTTTCACACTCACCCCATGAGTTCTGTGACTCCAGCTGGGTTTCCGTCCTAACTCGTACCCTAACACCGAGCTCCAACTGGGCTTTCTTGGAAGCAGCGACCTTAATCACCTTAATCAGTTTGGTTTCAGCGCCTCCATTCCTCACAGTCACGTGTCGTTGCCTGGATCTGTGGCCTGCTCTCTTGATTTCCGCACTCCAGGTCCTTCCTCTGCACGCTGCTGGTTATTTTTACTCTGGACGCGACATGCTATAAGAAAAGATGTGAGAACGATTTGAGGGTTGGGATTACGTGACCATTTCCGAGCAAGTTCCACGCTCCGTGACGCCCACCCAGTGTGCCGGGTGAGGGGAGCCCAGCGGCTCGGCCTCCGGGAGCCCGGGGTCCTCGCTGTTCATCGACGGTGGCCTACATGTTCCGAGCGCAGGCACGGACACGTGCCAAGGCACCTTGTTTTGGAGACCAAAGTCCCCTTCTCCTAAAGGGTGCAGGTGGCTTTGCCTGCCTCAGTCCCTCCTCCAGAGGAGAGACGACCTGCAAGGCGCAGCCGCCCCCAGCTCCGCGCTCACCTCCCTTGCTTTCCTTTTGCTGACATCCTCACTGCCTCGCCGGCTCCGATGCGAAAACCATACTTTTAGATTTTCTGCCACTAGTCATCAGCGGAAAGGAGGCAGGTGTGGCCCAGGCAGCCTCCGCTGGAGCGCGGCTGAGCCAGCTGTTCCCATCACCTCCTGCTCCCTGGGAACCTGACGACGTCTCACATCCAGCAGACGGCCCCGAGGGACGCTGACAGGTGGTGGCTCAGAGCCGCCAGTGCTTTGCAGTTATGGGTATTTGAAGAAAAGAAAAAAAAAAAATGCTAAGAGCTATATTCTTATAATTCAATGCAATTAGTATTTATTAAGCACTTACTACGTTTTCTCGGCACCCAATAATGCAAAGGGAAGCCACAGAGCGCCACCAACAGCACACACACAACCTCGCAGTTCCCAGGCAGTGCTTGGAGAAAGCTCACACACATGCTATTCCCGACTAGCATCCACCATAGAAGGGGAGTGGCTTTGCATGAAGTGGTGATTTTACAGGATAAACATATACTTAGAGCCCAACCCGTCTGTTCACGCTTCTATCTGTGTCTTGGAAACATCTGTTTCGTGACCAAAAATGTGGTGCCCCCCCTTACATGTGGGCAAGGACCCTATCTTGGAACCAAAGGGATGGCTGTAAAAGTCAGACTTTGGGGTCCAGCCCAGTTTATTTTTTTTAAAGATGTATTTATTTAACGCATATAAGAACTGGGGTGCAGGCCAGAGGTGCGGGGGTGAGAGGACGCACCAGAGACAGAGTGGGGAGCAGAACAGGTAGATCCACTGAAGTACACTGCTGAGGGGGCAGCGGGGGGACAGGAGAGGTCTGCTGCGCCCCGTGAGGAGCTACCTGGCCGGGGATCTATCCCGTGCTGCAGCGGCTGCGACAGCTTCATAGGCTGCGACTGACACCTGTGCCCCCAGGGAGGCCCTGCCCAGTTGAACAAGCTGTGAGTCTCTTTGTAAGGTGCCCAGCCGCTGTGGACACCCAGGCGGCGTCCGTGCTGTGAGCGCAGCCGAGCAGGTGTCCGGGAGGCGCTCACCGAGGCTCTCAAGTGCGTTCCTCACCCGGACAGGGAGCCTTTCTGAGGCCTTCAGCCTCCGCCGCATTCAGACAGATTTCAAGTCGCTTCAATCCAAACCTTTCCCTGAGACCCGGCCCTGTGTGTGCCTTTGCCCTGGGAAGAAACCCGATGGATGTGCCAGGGGCCAGAGTGTTCAGAACTTTCCAGTTTTCTTCACAATTCTCCTAACTCCCACTCCTTTGCTACCCACAGAGTGGTGGGCTTCTGGTCAAGCAAGTTGCCTGAGGCCAAAATATAAATTTTATCCATGAGTTCTGTTACTCCTATGATTTCATTCAATATTTTGGTGGCATTAAGAGTCTGGGCCAGGCCTCCCTGGGGGCGCAGGGTCAGTCTCAGCCTGTGAAGCTGTCGCAGCCCCTGCAGCGCAAGTTCGATCCCCGGCCAGGGAGCTTCCCCCAGGGCGCAGCAGACCCCTCCCGTCTCCCCGCTGCCCCCTCAGCAGTGGGTTTCAGTGGCTCGTCTGTTCTGCTCCCCACTCTGTCTCTGGGGAGTCCTCTCACCACCCCCCTCTGGCCTGCACCCCGGCTCTCGTGTACATGAATAAATGAATCTTTAAAAGAACAACAACAAAGAAGAGTCCGTGAGAGACTTCACCAGTGTGTCCCGAGTCAGCCCAGATCTTTCCAGCCCGCTGATGTGCTCCGGACGCCCGAGGGTGACCGCAGTAGCGCTTCCTTGGCACACGCTCACACACGCTCACGCTCACGCACACTCACACACACACACACGCTCACACATGCTTGCATGTTGGCACACTCACATACACTCGCACGCTCACACACACTCTCACACACTCATGCTCACACACTCGCACACTCACACACACTCTCACACACTCATGCTCACACACGCTCGCACGCCCACACACACACGCTCACACACGCTTGCACGCTCACACTCACACATGCTCACACACTCGCACGCTCACACATGCTCACATACATGCTTGCACACTCACATGTCCGCACACACTCACATGCTCACACATGCTCACACATGCTTGCATGCTTGCACACTCATATACTCGCACTCACGCACACTCGCACACGCTCACACACACTCAGACATGTCGCACGCTCGCATACATGTTCACACACACTCGCACACTTGCACGCTCACGCACGCTCGCACACTCGCACGCTCACACACACTCAGTTTTAAGAGTCCGTGTCCGCGACTGAGCCGGGGCTGCGCGGCCTGGTGGCGAAACACTCTCCTACCCCCGACCCAGCCTCGCGGCTCCTGCGCTTTAGCTGTGGGAGTGGAAGCAAGAAATGTTTAAATAAGCACATCCAGGCAATCCCCACGCACACGCACGTGTGAGCCCCACTGCTCCGGAGGCAGCACAGAGGGCTAACTGGGGGTGACCAGGACTCACTCGGGGGCTTCAGAGCCCTGGGAGGCAGGTGTGACCAGCCAGAGCCCGCCTGACGGCCGTCCCTGCACACACAGAGGCCACACAGACGCGGTGGCCGGGCAGCGGCCAGCCTGGAGCGGGACGGCGACCCCAGGGGCGCGCCGCACCGCGGGGAGCTTCCCTCTGCCACGTGCAGGGCGGGGCTATGCGGGAAGCTCACCGCACACTCGCGTCGCACTGGTGTGTCACCTGCTTTGCTCTCGCGCGTAAAGCCTGCAACTTTGTTATGTTTGTTTCTCCTTTTTTGTAAAAACAAAATCATCTATTTATTCACGGTCAAGATTTTTAAATGCTTCTGATAAGCAGGGCATTTTTCTTATGAAAGGGAAAACTGTCCTTGGCAGGTGTTTAAATGTAACCCACACACACCCGGCAATTATTTTAACCGTACGGCAAGGCTCTGACTGGAAGTCTAAGCTTTGCTCCTCAAAAATGCAAAGAAATTTTAATTGAGAGTCAGATTTTAAGAAGCCGTCTACTTAGAAGTCATCAAGGAAGGCTATTCTGGCTTAACTTCATTACCTAGCTCTGAACTTCAAATTGTGGTTTTAAAAAAATGGTTTCTTTCCAATTATTAGAGAGACGTGTATTTCAGAAAAGAAAAGAGATGTTTAAATGCCTTATTAAAACTTGTTCAAAATGTCTTGCATAAACAGAAAAAAGTTTCAAACTTGCAAAAAAACAGCTAGAGCGCTTTCAGGGGGGATCGTGAAATTCACACCCTATTAGTACTCAAATCTTGGAGAAAATCTCTAACCAACTGTGGGGCTGAGGCCCTGGGCCTGGGGCTGTCTTGGGGTGAGGGGCCCCAGCCCCCAGCAGCAGCGCCTGCCGGCTTGTCCCCTCTGGGTCCTGGGACTCCGTGCCACCTCGGGCCCAGGCCCAGAGCATCTCCTCCCCGCCACAGACCGGGCCGTTTTAGGGTGGAGAGAAGGCTCTGCAGATGGGGGCGGGCCCCTTCCGTGTGCTGCCAGGGCCTGGCACCCTGGCCCGCCCTCAGCCTTCGCTGCTCCGTGTCAGCCTGTCGTAGCCGCACCCGAAGCTCCCTCACCCCGGGACTGCGAGCGCGCCCCGCCCGCCCAGCCGCGCCGCTCGCACCCGGGGCCTCGCTCCCCGTTTCCGGTGCTGCCTCCCAAGATCCGTCGCACAAGCGTGGGGGCGGCCTAAGGAAACGGGTGGGCAGGGAGCAGACGACTGTTAAGACGGGCGTAAAAACCAGCCTGAATTTGGGGGAGCCGAATTTAAGAATTCAGCAGAATTTTCGCTCTTTCCTCCCCATCTGCCTGAATGGCAGCCACCCCCCCTTTGCTCTGCCAAAGGACAGTGGCCCCTATGTCCACTCCCTTCTGGGAGGGCCTTGGGACTTCAGGACTCAGCTCACTCGGCCGCCCGGGAAGGCGGGGCCTTCGCAGCGTCTCAGCCTGTGCTCGCTGGCGGAGGGGCCATGCCTGCTGCCCCCGGCCCTGGGCTGTCGGGGTCTCTGCTCACCAGCTCCCTTCTCCTGGGCCGACGCTGGCGCTGCCTCAGTCTCTGTGCTCCTGATCAGGCTTTTCAGATACGCACTCATTTTATCAACCTTTGAAAAGATCCAGTGTGTTGATGTCTTTTCTTTTGCTACTCTGCTTTCTATTCCATTGACTTTTGCAGGTTTCTAGGATTTTCTGTCTTCTCCTTTCTTTGTTTTCAATTGATTGGCTGCTAATGTCTTGAGTTGCAGGCACAGGTTGCTGATTTTAAATGTTTCTATTTTCGCATCTACAATTTTTATTACGTCGTCTTTACGACACAGTGCATTTACATTATCGCTGCATTCAAAAGAATGTTTCCATTCTGATTTTTCCTTTGACTCATGGCAACTTGGAACTAAGTGTGCGCCCTGATAACCAGTTGTAGGGATTTCTTTTCCCCAGGATTTTTTTATTGTTGATTTCTACTTTAACTCCATTTGGTCTGAGGACATATTAGGATTTTAATCCAGCTGAATTTACTGACTGAGAATCAAAAAATAATTTACAGCATATGGTCAATCCATGAGCACTGGAAAGTAGCTGTGTGGTTTTATGGCTGTTGGATATAAGTGTAGGTGAGGTCAAGATGGTTAACAGCGTGCACCTCTTCTCTGATTTCAATCTTCACGATTATGAGTTTTTAGAATTACACGGTGTCGTTTGTTTTATGTTTTCCAGGCTCTGTTATTAGGGGCATACAGATTTGAGCCCCCTACCCTGCTTCGGTGGCTTTGATCATCACAGAGCGATGCTTTTCCTCCCTGATAACGTTCTGTGCCGCTCTCTTTTCTGTGCTTCCTTGTACATAATGCCACATATTCTCCTACCCTTTTACTTTCACTTTACCCGTGTCTTTATTTGCTAAATCACGTCTATAAATGCCCAATCTGTCCCTCTCTTTAAATATAGTTGGACAATTTAGCCTTTAACTTGGAGTATAACTCTACTTCTATAATTTATGTAATTATATGTCTGGTTAACTTAAATACACGATCTTGCTATTATTTGTTTTCTATTTAACCTCTTTTATTTATTCCTTTGTTCCTTTTTCTCTGCCACATTTTGGACTGATTATATATATTTTACTAATTCATTTTATCCTTTCAATTATCTTTTTAGCTCTGATCTTTTTGTTACGTAGTTTACATCTGCATGATATTAATCCCACGATATTGTTTGATAGTTTAATTATTTAACCACACACGATTAAGGATACCTTAGATTATTTCACTTTGACCTGAGAAAAGTATCTTTCTGGTATGGGTCTCATGAGAACAAATTCTACTAAACCCAGTTTCTAGTAATATTTTACATGTTTTTACTGCTGATATTTTTTTCTAGATTTAGAATTTCAGAATAATTCTAGATTGACTATTAAGGGGTCATCACTGTCTTTGATTTTTATCTTTTCTAAGAAGTATCATTTTGTTTTTCCAGCTGACTTCTTTTTTGGGAAAAACAGTATGAATCTGGGCCTCCCTGGTGGTGCAATGGGTTAAGCGCAAGCACTGTGAAGCTATCCAGAGCCACTGCGGCACAAGTTCGATGCCCGGCCGGGGAGATTCCCACAGGGCGCAGCAGACCTCTCCTGCCTCCCCGCTGCTTCCTTCAGCAGTGTGTTTCTGCTCCTCTCCCTGTTCTGCTCCCCACTCTGTCTCTGGGGAACCCTGTCACCCCCCACACCTCTGGCCTGCACCCCAGCTTGTACGCATTAATAAATAAATCTTTAAAAAAAAAGAAAAACAGTATGAATCTGATATTGGAAATTAGTGGTTAAAATTATTGTCTAACTTATTGTTAAAGCAATTTATTGACTATTTAGAAAAATGACAAAGAGTATCTTTTGCTGAAGAACTAAATACTTTGAGATTCATAGTGACCGATTATGAACATAACAGGCCAGCACGCGGCCAGCTGTGCCCGGCAGGAAGGGCCTGCAGCTGCCTTGGTGAGCTGAGCCTGGGGGGGGTGCGCCTGGGGAGCCAGCCCAGTGGAGAGTCCAGGCCTCCAGGCCAGCTGCTGGTCAGCAGGGGACTCGTACATGAGGCTCTGGGGGACCTGAGGGCCCACCTGACCCTCCCCCAGAGTGACCTCTGGCCCGGGCACACAGCACAGAGAGAAGCTGTGAGTGGCCTGCCCCTTAGGGCCTTGGCACCCGCCGCGGGGGTCAGCGGCGGCCCAGGCCTGGACACAGGTGCCGATGCGGGCACTTGCTTCCACGCACAGTGGGAGCGGACAGTGCCTCGGGGGCCAGCGCTCGCAGCCCCGCCGCAGGGCGCGCCCGCCAGCTGCAGACAGGCAGGCGTCACGCGGGAAATCACATCGCACACGATTATTAATAGACTCGCTGCACGAACTCTCATAATCCGCCCAGCCACGCTTTGTGACTCCGCACAATTATTAAAAATATATCTCTCAGCGCTTAGTATCTACAAAATGAAACATTCAATTTTGCATTCTGATGGAGTCTGGGAGGGGCCGCGCTCCGCGGAGGGGCTGACAGCTCCTCAGGCCGCGGCGTCGGGAGGCCCCGGGAGGCAGCCTCTGGGGACAGGACGCGGGCAGCAGCCCAGGCTGCATCGGGGCTTTTTAAGCACCCACGTCACTGAGTTATTCAGAATTTAAATCCCTGAGATCATTTACATATTCTGAAACAAAGGCAGTTTACCGCATTAAATCTGAATAAATTAAAAGTCCAGGCGATCGCGTTATAATTCTCCCTAAAACTTAGCTGATTTCCGTATGAGAACTCCCCTATTTCTCATTTCCTGAACTTTCCTCCCCAAATGAGGGCTCCTGTGCTTGCTTCCAATCGGTGGCTGCTGGCCCTGGTCGTTGCTTCTTCGCTGGTGTGCCGTCACAGGCCACGCTCAGCCTGGAGGCGCCCCAGGTGAAGTGGGGTGAAGGCGGAGGGGGCTTTTACCTCTCGTGGGACTGCACTGGAGCCGAAGCTTTCAGCATCTTCACAAGATGGGAGACTTGAACATGAGAAACCTCAAAAAACATTTTTAGACACCAATTAATAAACACTTGATGAAATATCCGCAAAACGCACTCCGTTAACTTCTCTACTCCTAAAATCTGACCACCGACGAGAACCTCGTGCGTGTTCGACTGTCCCCCCGGGGAGGATCCCAGAGTACGCAGAAAGGCCGCTGCGGCGGCGTAAGCAACAAACTAAACGAGCTTCTCACAGTCGTACGACTTGAAAAATAAAGTTCCAGGGTTATTTTGAGTTTCTCACTTGCTCTTTCTATGAGCGGGCTCGTACGTCCAGCCGTATCTGTGATGGGGTTTGCAAACAAGGACGCTGTCCTGCACCCCCCCCCCCGCCGGGCTCGCGGCCCACCTGCGTCACCCAGAGGCCGGCGGGAGCCCAGCTGGGAGCCAGCCCCAGGCCGGGCCGACCAGTGACAGTGGGGAGCAGGGGGGTCGACGCCCCCACCGGCTCCACGTTAGGGCACCGCTCTGCAAAAACACGACCTCTGGAGTTTTTAATGGACTGACCTAAAACCTCTGGCCTGCAGGCCCTCCGCTGCCACCACAAGAAGCCGGTTTTGAGGTCATTATTGAAGAACCGCATTGTCCCTTTTCTAGGTCAATGAGAAAGGCTGCCTTCTCCACTGCGAAAATAAAAACAGGCATATTAGAACCCTTCTTTCTGAGAAATCTGCAGCCCCAGATATCCCGCAGCAGCCTCAGTGAGACGCATGTGCTGTTTAGTCCCGGTAATTTAAGCTCTGAATACAATTTAGGAATAATGTGCTTTCTGGGAAATTGTACCAGCTCAGGAGAATTTCACATTTTTAACTCCTGTTATTACCGGGCCGGGCCCTTTTGTATATGTTAGCAGTTGACTTATTGTGAAGAAGTTGACCCTGATTAGGGCCATAAAACCGAACTTGCTTACTAAGGGCGCCCTTTTCTTCTTTGGGAGGAGTGATAAAAATACACGCCTGGGTTTGTTCTTCAAACAGCGAGGCCCGAATGTATTTGTCCTTCTCCTTAATGTGGAGGGAGCTCCGTGCTCCAGCAACCTGGCTGCAACCTATTATTACCCGAACAAGCGGATTTGTTATTCATAAGCTTTCAAGTACTTACCACTTCATCATTTATTTTTTTCTCTTCATTGTCTATAATTGTCTCTTAAATGCGTTCAAATAAAACTTCTTTACTTTTCATTTCTGTTCTTTCCAAAATCATTCCCCAGAGTCAAGGTGAATCCTCGCCCCTGCCTCCCTGGCTGTGCTGTGCGAACAAGCACATGCGCTGAGCTCCCCGGGCCGAGGTCGCGGCTGCCCCCGCCCCAGGCCCACGGACGACCCAGGGGGCTTCACTGGGGGTGGCGGCGCAGGAAGAGCCAGTCCAGGGGTCTCTGCCCCGCACGCACGGCTAGGCCCTGGGGGTGCCCAGCCCCCCTCGTTCTTGGGATGTGGTCTCGGCGCCCAGAGTGGCTGCTGGTCACTCAGAAATGTTGTCAGCAGGGGCCTCGCCCAGGACCAAAGTCCGGGCATGGGGGACCTGCGCTCTACCTCCCAGCGTGAGCAGCAGGAACGCGGGGCCACATCCGAGGGGAAGGGGCTCGGAGCCTCAGGGGACCTCACGGGCTGCCCAGACGCCGGGCAGGGCCCTCAGCGGTGAGTGCAGCCCAAGCCGCGGCCCCACACGGCAGCCCACGCGGCAGCCCAAGCCGCGGCCCCACATGGCAGCCCACGCGGCAGCCCACGCCTCAGCCCACGCGGCAGCCCCACACGGCAGCCCACACAGCAGCCCACACCTTGGCCCGTGCCGCAGCCCCACACGGCAGCCCAAGCCTCGGCCCACGCCTCGGCCCATGCCGCAGCCCCACACAGCGGCCCACGCGGCAGCCCACGCCTCAGCCCCACGCTGCAGCCCACGAGACAGCCCGCGCCGCAGCCCCACAAGGCAGTCCACGCCTCGGCCCACGCCATGGCCCATGTCGCCTCAGTGGGGGGCGGGAGGGTCCTCGCCCTGTCGGCCACACTCTAAAGGTGGCCGGTCACGCTCAAGTCGGCCAGGCCTGGAGGGCCGTCGGGGCTCGCGAGTCTGAAGGCCGGTGGCGCCAAACGCCCCGCAGCCCAGGCCGGCCTGCCTCGGGGCCCACACCGCCCTCAGGCACGACCCGCACCGAGTCCCGGAGCCACGTCTCAGGGCCGGCGGGAGGCGCTCACAGCCGCAGCAGCCGGGCCTGAGCAGGGGGGTCTGGGAGGCTTCGGGGCGGCCAGTCAGGCAGGGCACGGGGGAGGCCCCGCGCCGCCTGGGCCCTGCGTCTGCCTCTCTGTCCTGCTCAGGCCCCGCGCAGCAGCGGCACGCAGGCGCCAGCAGGAAAGGGGCGCCGAGTCTGCGCCTGCCGGGTCCCCGCCTGCCTCGCCCGGAACGCGCTGCCCTTGCCGCCGGCCATGGCAGCTGCGACACGAGGGAGCCACATGAGACTCGGCCAGGCCACTAGAGACGGGAAGTCACTTTCAAATATTGTGCTTTCAATATGTTAAATATTTATTCCTCCTCTCCACCCTCGGCTTTTTTGACTTTCAAACAGTATTTTCTATTTGTCTATTATTCCTGTCTATATAATGATATTTGCATAAAGTATTTGTCTATTATTCTTCCCCCACACTCGTATTTGCAAATGAAATCGAACATCACCGGGAAGAGTGGCTGTCACCGTCCTTCCACCGAGTCAGATTCCGAGTTTTGATGTCATCTTCAAATGAGGTGTCGCCCGGCCCGGAAATCACGATAGAATTTAAAACAGGCTTTGGGCCTCCCTGGTGGCGCAGTGGTTAAGCGCTGCGCTGTGGGCCTGTCGGCAGCAGCAATGCGGGTTTGACGCCCGGCCGGGGAGATTACCACAGGGCGCAGCAGACCTCTCCTGCCTCGCCCGCTGCTCCCCTCAGCAGTGTGTTTCCATCCATCTGTCTGTTCTGCTCCCCGCTCTGTCTCTGGTGAACCCTCTCACCGCCCCACGCCTCTGGCCTGCACCCCAGCTTGTATGCATAAATAACATTTAAAAAAAAGTTTTAAAAAAAAGAGAATTTAAAACAGGCTTTCATCAGACATTTGTCAGCGCAAACACCTGCAACACCATTTTTGGTGTCCTCTTAGCGAGTCCTAGTTTCCAACAAGGCAAGGGCATCAGAGAAAGAGAGTGCGGGGATGCGACTGACCCCGGGTCTGGCCGAGTTGAGGCTGCGCGTGACTGTGCTGTCACTCGTGGCGAAGCCACAGCTCATCTGTGTTTCGACGACGGCTGCTGACATGGGAGCCCGACCCGGCAGAGAAACGTCTGCAGACCCGCAGCCGCCGCTGGGGAGACGCGGTCTCGCACCCAGCCCGTCCTTCCAGCCTGCTCAGGCAGAAGCCACGCGCTTCTCGGACAAATTGCCCCCATCGCTGCGTTTCCCTGAAACTTTCTGCTACCCTGATAATTTCAGGGCCTCTAACAAACGGTCCTCCGAGAACCGGCCACTCACTTTGCTTCTACCCCTAATAAACCTCAAAGCTTCCAGTGGTTTCTCAGACACAGATTAGTGGGGAAAGAGCTTAATACAAACAACGTCCCTCCCGCGCAAGTGAGCATGTGAGGTTCGCAGAGGAGAGGAGGGGCTCGCGGTGTCGGCAGAGGGGTGCCGGCCCCGGCCACGCCCGCGGGGCCCTGATGACATGAAGGGGAGTGAGCACGAGGAGGGCGGAGGAGGAGCCGTCACCGGCCTGGGGCTAGAGCCGTCTCAGAGCCGCCCCGACCCAAAGCGCCCTCTGGGTTTGCATGCTGCTCCCCCCCCTTTCCCGGAACACCTGCACCCGGTCTTTCCTCTGCTTTCTCTGTGTGCCGTCTTAGGTGTCTCTCCCCCAAGGGCCTGATCGCTGGCTACGCGCTCACCTCTGCCGCCTCCGCGCAGACTCAGGCAGCTGCAGCTTATTGCTGTGAATGTCTGTCTGTCTGCAGCTAATTACAGCGAACGTCTGTCTGTCTGCAGCTAATTACAGTGAACGTCTGTCTGTCTGCAGCCAATTACAGTGAATGTCTGTCTGTCTGCAGCCAATTACAGTGAATGTCTGTCTGTCTGCAGCTAATTACAGTGAATGTCTGTCTGTCTGCAGCTAATTACTGTGAATGTCTGTCTGTCTGCAGCTAATTACTGTGAATGTCTGTCTGTCTGCAGCTAATTACTGTGAATGTCTGTCTGTCTGCAGCTAATTACTGTGAATGTCTGTCTGGCCTCGGTCTTGCTGGCCCACACCTATTTGATTGTTTCTCCTCATTCCTTCCGGGGATCAAACTCTGGCACAGGCTTCCTCCTGTGCCCCCGGCCCAAGCAGGGCACCCTCGTACCTGTGCGAATGATCTGGGGGTACATGTCACCCCTGGTGAAGCCAGGAACTGAAGACGGCAGGAAGACTCCGCGTTCCAGTCCTGTTTGGCACAACGTGGCCTCAGAGCAGCTTAGTGCCCAGGGCGCACCCTGGCGGGAGCAGCCAACCTAAAAAAACAAAATCAAAATGCATGATCAGGGATAAAACAGTTTAAATAAGAGACACTGAGAAGGAAGGGGGAAGGGGAGAGGGAGAGAGGGCGGGAGGGAGGGAGACGTTGACACAAGTATCAGGGTATCTGGACTAGGATGGCCCCAAGGCTCACTCCATGTGTTCCCCGTACACGGTATGGTTAAATGAGTCAGAAATTCAACTCATAATTTTTATTTCTTTGGCTCAAGCTAGTATGAGTTGAGCTTCTTTTTCCTGGAACCACATCTCACTCTAGTAACACTGGCCAACGAATTTTTACAAAAGTCATGTTACTGAAATAAAATTAGTCATTTCCTATCAATTTTGATGCGCTCAACATAAATATGACAGTCAAATTCTAATTTTGCTCTAGTTTTTTTGTAATCTGCAATAAATGGATGTTTACATCATGGAATGCATGCCAGTGGTAATAGGCCTATGGTTAACACCTGTAAAAAATCAAGTCATAGACTACTTCTTACATTTCTTCGCTTATCTCTTGTACAGCTGTTCAGGAATAGAATAGTTGGAAGACGGTTTCCATTGTGCAAAAGCACAGCCTAAAGACTCAGTTTCGAAGAGTCTAGAAATAGTCTCCATCTCTTGTGGGTCATGAGTGATTTCTAAGGCATTCATGAGGCCCTCAATCTCAGAACAGAGCACCAGAGTACTTTCCTTTCTGAAGAAAGGCTCCAACTGCTAGTGATGCTTTCGATAGAAAGTAATTGTGACATCTTCTTCTAGAAGATTCCATTGTTGCAGTCTTGATCCTGCAATTCTGCCTTGTTCTTGAATAAGTCCAAGTCACGAACCAGGTCATTGAGTTCTTCCTGTGTTAGTCTGTGAGGGGTTGATGATGCACCTCAGTGAAAATCTGGGTCACTGCATGCTGATGGGACAGGAGAAGAACAGGTCGGCTCACCCTTGTCCTCATCAGATGAATCCAGAGAATATTCTGCTGGAGATTCTGGAATAGGAAGTCCCTCGCCATGTGGAACTGGTCTCAATGCAGACGGAATGTTTGGATAGACTATTCTCGACTTCTTTGGCTTCGTTATTCCGCCGGAAAGAGGAGGAACCAAGCAGAAGTAACAGTCTTTTATGTGGTTGCTTGTCTCTCTCCCCACCATGGGGACTGCAAATGGCATGGATGGTCTTTTGCCACTGAACCACTGTGAAAACTGTGTTGTTCACGTAGCACAGCATAGATGTGGGGACCAAGGCTTGTCCTGGTCACCAACCTTGCATCCCAAGTAAGGATGCTAAGCCTTCTTCACTTGAGAAGTGATCCTTTTCTTCTGGTTGGCAAATGTCACTTCCCCACAAACAGAACGAAAGTTGTCCACGATATTAATGCACTTTCGAGGCATTACTGTTCTGTATTGTGCCTAAATGGATGAAATCATAAAAGTTCTATGGAACAGTAGCTTAAACTGCCTCGCACAAAGTCTGAAATATTTTCAATGCTCATGCTTTCCAGCAGGGCTTTCCATAGTGCACTGCTGACATCAGCTTACTTCAGTAGTGGCCTGGCAGTAGTATCGCATTGCATCAGAAAATGATGCAATCAACTCTGGATGATGTGTGCATGAGCGTATGATTCAATGCAATGCAATATGCCATCATTCTAGGCTGATTTAGGATGTTGTTGCAGTCCTACTGGATAAATTTACACGGTGAAACATACAAAATGAATTATATGAAATATCTTCAAAACAAGAGCTAAAAAAAAATCAGGGTTATATTCATGTTCAGCACACTAAGATACTACAGATTAGGGCCTTTTTAAATTCAGTAACAATCTCACTGTTGACCAGTGTAACTTGTCATATTTATAGCATCAACTACAGTGTCACATCACTTGTATTCTTAAATAAAGGACAGATAGAGAAATATTTTGTGATTTCATTCCGAGAACTAGGTACACATGGGTTCTAATTCAGGCTTTGGGAATCAACTAAAACTTAAATATGGAAGATACTTGAAAATTACCATGATTAGTGAGACAAGGCTTTAAAAGGACCTTATAAAACCAAGTCATGTAGAAATGTGATATTACAGGAAAATGATCACTGACTTTCTTTATGAATCCAACAAAATCATTGCATTAGGACTTCAAATTGTAGAAATTAAAAAACAAACGCGCGCTTTGTGAAAAAGACCCCGGGTTTTGCGGCTCGTTGGGCACTGAGTGGCCTGCATATGCCTTCCCATGAAAGATCGGGACCGCAGAGATCACTTCTGGAACTGCACGCCTGCCGAGGCCCGTCTCCCACCTGGGAACTGGATCCGTCCGTCGGCAAGGTTGGGTGGGGGCAGCCTGGATTCGGGGGAAGCTGGAAACACGCCTGATTTAAGTGGATCAGCACATCCGGTTCCCAGGGCCCCAGGAACCAAGGCAATCTCAGGGCGCCGGGACCAAGAAGGGCCAATTAGTTGTGAGTAGACATTTAATGAGGGCTTCTGAGAAAGAAGCTTCCTAGCACTTTTAAGAGAGCTACAGGGAATAATGTTCTCTTGATGTGCAGGAAGAGAACAGAGAACTCTGGAGCTGCTGGGCCATTTTGTGACAGCGCAGATGAAACGGCCGCCGGAGACGCAGAGCAATAAATTAGATCTTTGCAAGGTGCCGGCCAGCTTGGTGCTGATGAGCCCTTCGTCCCGGCACTTACTTATGTCGCCGCCTCTTTTGTCTATTCCCCCTTGAAGGAGGGTCGTTCACGCAGAGCCCCAACCTCCTAATGACTCACCGAGTGCTGGATCTCAGAGTCAGGGGTCATCACCAGCCAGACGCTTCATTTCTGTCATCTGGTATCTTTTCCTTTTCAACACGTTTTTCGTCCCTTTGCCATTGTTTCCCATGTTGCGTAATCCCCTTACACAAGCGAGGCCTCACACCCGGGGCCGCACAGGCTGTCTGCCCGCCCGCCCGCCGGCCGTCCTCGGCTGCCCCTCCCGGCCCCTTCCCTCTGCCCCGTCACCGCTACAGCTTCCGGAATCTAAGCTATTTTTGCTGCATTTTGCTAGCTTGTTGGCTTGGTTATTCCTGTTCTACATGCAGCTGGACTCGCCCAGTAACTGCCTTCTGACTTCATTCCCTTAGTGTGATCACTTCAGGTTCCATCATCCACTGTCTCAAAAGGCAAGAGCCGACTCTCCGCCAGCCGGCATCGAACACTCTCTGCTCAGCCGCCCCACGCGCCGCGCTGGCCTGCAGGATGGATCCCTGGGAGGAACTGCCTCAAAAGCAGGAGACATCTGATTTAGGGGTTCAGGGACAGCTGCAGGGTGCTTTAGCCCCTCCTGCTGGCTCGACACGCCTGCCGGGCTGAGCCTCGCCCACCTGCGGCCGGTGTAGCAGCAGCAGCGCCAGGTCTGGGCGATTCCGCTTCCAGGCTCGGGGGGCAGGAACGAGCTTCCCGGACCCCTCAGAGGCAGGCGCCCACCCATCGTGCTGAGCACAGCCAGCGGGCCCATGCGACGCTCCCTGGGGCCAACAGCCCGGCGGAGGGTGCGTCTGCTCGGTGCCCAGAGACCAAGCCGCTCTCCTGGGGCCTCTGGCACCGACCGGGAGCGGGGGTCGCGGGGGCCCTGGCAACTGCGGCATCTGGAAAAGCTGGAACAGCTGAGACCTGGGGGCAGCCAAGGCCTGCTGCGCTCAGAAAGCAAAAGGCCCGTGGGCGCTTCGGGGCTGTGGCTGAGGGACAGCTCAGCGCTCAACTTCAGACGCGGACGGGCGGGAGCTCAGGGCCGCGCGAAGCGGGCGCTCGTTTCCAAGGCTCATTAGCCCGCCGTGCCTGGGAACCAAGCCTGCTCACTTTCAGGGACGTTATTTTCCGTTACGTCTCTAGCCAGCTTTCTCGGGCTGGAAAACGCTCGGCTTCTGTCAAACAGCAGCTCTTCCTGCACAGGATCAAACCAGAGATGAACTGTCTTTGAAGTGCGGCTTCTGGAACGATGGGAGCGAGCCTCTCACGGCCCTCACTGTTCTTTGTCCTTTGACAAAGCGATCTTTGTTCTATCTCCCAAAGCCCGCAAGCGGGACCATCCTGGTTTCAGGCGGGACTGCACCGTCACTTCTATCTCTTCAGCCCCGACGCTGTCAGTGCTTTCTCCAAAAGCTTCCAAGAGGCCACACGTTGGGAAGAAATGTGTCCCTGGACCGGGAACAAAGGCCAGGATCCCTCAGAGCTAAGAAGTGGCTGCCAGAAATGGGCCAGGCTCGCCCACCGCAGCAGGCTGGCTCTCTGGGCCCCATCGCACGCCTGCGCCGGCCTGAGGACTCCTGAGCCCCGGCCAGGCGCTTCGCCACAGGGCGAGGACAGCGAGACGGGGCAGCTTGACCTCGCGGTGGAAGCGTCTGTCCGACTCTAAGACACGTCCAGTCTTCCAGGTGCACGGTGACGCCCCCGCTGGCCAGCGCCCTGCTGCCTGCAGCCTGCTTCACGTGGCCGCCGCGCCTGGGGCCGCGAGCGCAGGCGGGCAGCGTGACGTCGCCCTTCCCGGCCTGCGCCGAGGTTTGAGGGCCTCGAAGAAGCTTCCAGCATTTCCCCTTCCATGGCCATCGTCATCAGCTGAATGGAGAGCTGCAGAAAACGGAGGAGACTGGTTTCTTCCCTCTGGGAGTCATCCTTCTCCTCTTTGTACGACTGAAGTCCTTGCCTCTTCTTGGCTCGCAGCCTTGGTTAAAATCTGAATCACTCGGAGTTCAGGACATCCAGGTGGCAGCTCGGTTCTCCCCAAGCCGAGGACCGATGGTGACCAAGGACCCTGGACACTGGGCCAGGCTGGTGCCCAGCCCCCCCCCCCAGGGTCCCAGCTGACCACACCCCGAGAAAGACGCATCTCCACCTCCGGTTTGTCTTGAAAAAAACATAAAAGGGTGACATCAGTTTAATTTTCCTGACAAAGTCTTCCTTTGAATTTCCTGTTTGTGGTGAGAAGTAAAAGGAATAGCAAATTCTCGTGATGTTTTTGTGTACTCCACAGAAACTATTATCACATTCCCGAGAGCCGCATTTTCGCCTCCAAAGGTGCACTCCGCGGAGTGTTTGGTGGCATCACAGCTCCCGCGTGCGATTCACACCTTCGAAATCAGCGCAGAGCCCCTTCCTCGGGCCGCCTTCCGGGGAGTCCCCACCTGCAACGCACCTTGCAAAGGCACCTTTGCTACCTCTCACGGCGCGAAACATAAATGACAAGGCCAGAAAACGCAGCTGTGGGACAGAGTCCTGCCGGCTCGCGGGTGCCCTTCCGCTGTGTGATCCAGCTCAGCGGGCAGCCAACGGGCCACACACCGGGAGCACGAAGCGAGAAGCGCCCGGCCCGGGGCACAGAGGTCCCCAGGCTGGCGGGCCTGGGGGCGCCCTGGCCCGGGTCCCGGAGCAGCCATCACCACTGACCAGGCCTGGGCCGCTCCTGGGCTGTATTCTCGATGCCCAAACTCACTCTCTTTTGGTGACTAGAAGAAATAAAAATAAATGTTCACAAAGAGGCTTTGGGAGATTATTTTATTTCTGAAAAATGAAAATGAGAAGCTTTTTAACTTGTTTCTATTTATAACTCAGTGCTTCGAAATGGATTGGACAGTGTCCCATGCCTTGCTGCAGAAAAAAAAAAGTGGAAAAAATTCTAATCCAATAAAGGTGTTTCAAATTAAATAAAAGAAACGAGAAGTATGTGGAGGAAAAGCAAAGCGAGAGGTCCCCCTGCTCCGCCTCGCCCGGAACCCGCACGGCCAGAGGCTGGCCCTGGGGGAGGGCAGGTGGGCGCTGCACCAGCTGGTGTCCATCTCCCCGCCCGCCCAGGGCCAAGGACAGCAGTGCCCGGAGAACCAGTGGCCCAGAAACCAGGCTTCCCGCACACTCGCCACAGAGTGGGGTCCACGCCTGCACCTGGGTGCTGAGGGGCGCCCCCACAGTGGGGTCTGTGGGCCCAGTCCCACACGGCCACCTAAGGGGGCAGTGGGGGCCCAGAGCGCTCCCCCTTTTCTTCTTCATTTATCTTTGCGCGACAAGCCCCGATCCTGAGCCACAGGTAAGAGAACTCACATGTGATCACGTCCGGAAGCGGGCCACACATGTCGGGAGCTGGCTGCCGGTTTCAGCGTGGTGTGCTGGCAGCTAGCTGAGGGCTGGACGCGGACAGCCCAGGCCGGGGCCCGTTTCTCTGTGATCGTCTCTCAGCTGAGTCGTTTATTCCAGTGCCCGTCCACGGCTCCGGAACTGCTTCTCAACCCCACTTTGAGATTTATCAAACGCCAATGGCTGAATTCACGGGAGGACTGTGTTTTCAAGGTGACGTTCAGCTCACAGAACCAGGGACAGTTTCTAAAGTGTGAGGGAGGCCAGCGGGCCTGCTGCAAAGGTTATTTGGAGGCTGCAAGGGCGGGATCTCCTAGGTGGTGAATGTGCTCACTGTGTTTACGCTGCAATATCCAAGGCATCTGCCATTCAGTCTCCGTAAAAGACAGTAGAAAGTAGAAGGAAGTAGAAGATGCTTTTAAAATGTGCTGCTTGATTGACTGATAGATCAATATGGGTATGGCCACAAATACACCCAAAGAACTTTCCTTGCCCTATTCAGCTTGGGCATGACTCAGCATTAGAAGGACGTGATCGAGAAGAATGAGTCTTTAGTTTAGACTCGTATAATATGCAGAAGCTTAATTCTTGAAATAATTATGTATAAACATTTTTGCAATAAATAAAATATGTCTAAATAGCTTCATAAATATTTAAACAGTTAATCCACAAATCCCACCCTCAAGCTCAGGCAGCATTAGAGAACATTAGCTATACAATGCAATTTCTCTATCAGGCCGCCTCGGCCACACCCAATCGAGATACCCAGCGGTCTTCAGAAAGACACCACTGGCTCCTCTTTGAATCTGTAGCTCAAATGTCTGAAGAGATGAGGAACTGTCCTTATGTAAATGGCGACTGGAAATATTATTCCTTTTTTCAGTGAAGTCAGCCACCGAACAATGAAACGACAGATTTAGTATTCAGAAAATCACCTCCTGACTGGGAGTTGGGTCTGTTGATGGCAAAGGAAACGGACTAGACTCAATGATGTCTGAGTCTTCTAGTTTGAAAAGCCCATGACTGTAATGGTGACAGCTGATACACAAATTTGTGATTGCAAATACGACACATTTTTCCCATTTCAGTGCCACTGGGATAAGAGTGTGCTCTCACCGCCATGAGGAAATTCATGGTCCTCTCCTCCAAGGAAGCGTCACATCTTTTGAGTGAAAATCTACATATGAGGGGAAAATCATACAAGTAAACAGTCGTGCAGGAAATAACATGAAGCTTTCTGATATGGCTTCGAGAAGACTTGGTATGGTAGCGAATATCACATCATATGCCTCATGAAACTGGTTCTGTACAGAAAAAAACTTGAAAGGGGCAATGACACAGATGAAGTGACCGGAGGCTTCGAGGAAGCAGCGCATGGCCTGAAGTCGCAGGGAGAAGACTGATCTACGTCCGGGGAGAGTGGCAAGCGGAGAACGGGAAGTAACCGATTCTATTGCAGGTGCACACGTCACGCCCAGAGCGGGCAGGGCAAGCGCAGAGACTTCCTCAGATTTACTCGAGCCCACCGCCCAGTGCTGCTGCCGTTTTCATCGTTGGAGGGACGCTGGTCTCTATCTCCTGCTCTGGGGAATCAAGGGATGGAGTCCACACTCCTCTGGCACCTCATGAAAACCTGCCACACGGTGGGACTCAGCTCATCACCCTGGAAGCAACGCGGTCAAACAGCCTGGGCCGCAGGCGTCACCCACCCTGCGTGGGGCGTCTGTGACGTCCCAGCCGGGGCTCTCGCTAAGACAGGGCGGATCTCCCTGCTGACGATCAAGGACTCGCAGGACAAGCAGTGACGGGGCGCCACTCAGCCCCCGTCCCCTAATACACAGAGTGAGTCTGAGCCGAATGATGCTGCACCTGTCACGACGTCAGAACAGCAGGTGCGTCTGCTCGTGTGCTCCTGCGCGCCGCCCGGCCGGCACACGCCCTCCGCGCCGTCCTGGTCAGCCGCCAGAAATACAAGAGGACAGCGACGCGGCAGCAGGTGACGGACTCCCGGGCCTGAGACGAGTCAGGCCGCCAGACGAGCCGCTGCCGCCTTCCACACAGATTCGCGCAGACTCGCCACACAGACAAGCTTCAGTTTGCGACCAAAGGAAAAACACCTTTTTTCTAAGAGCACATGACACCTAAAAATCAGTGAATTACTGGCCCATAAGGTAAACTCTGATAAATGTGTATTAGTAGAGTCAATGCATTCCTGAGCATGGAACAAGGACATGACTGAATAATGGATTAGCCCGAGAAAGTCTTTCCCTCGGAAGTTTAACTGGCCTCTCTTGAACTCAGTGCAAAAGGAAAAACCAGAACTGAAGACTCTCTATAGAAAAAAATGAAAATAATCACAAACTCTATCAAAACCCCAGAGATGCATTTTTTAGAGAAAAATTCATAACTTTGAAATATTTTCATTTAAAAGGTTTTAGAAAAATAAAAATCTAAAGGAAAATATTAACAAACGTATAATGAAGATGAATTCAAGAATAACTTACTTTGAAAACCTCGCAACAACAGAATTAATGTGAGACGTAAAGATTCTGGAAATAAAACAAGAACGCAAGCAAGTATAGAGAAACTGCTGCATAATTCCATCGAGGGCAAGGACAAGAGGAGGGCATCAGCAAGACGCAGACCGGCCGGGCCGCGCCAGCCCCTCCAGCGGGCGACTGAGCGGCCCCGCGCAGGGAACGCCCCGGTTCCGCATGCGACGAGCGGCCCCAGGGGCCAGCATGGCAAAGCCGGCACGCACAGCCTGGGGGGTCCCCCTTATCACCCCAGCCCCAACAACAACCGCTAGCTAAGAACTCTGTGCCTAGTGTTGCAAAGTTATGCTTTAGAAAAATTAAGAGGGGCTTCCCTCGTGGCCTGGGGGTTGTGTCAGCGCTTGCACCCCATGGCCAGAATTCACTCCCCCGGACAGGAAAGTAACCCATATAGGGTACAGCAGACCTCTCCTGTCTCCCCACTGCTCCCCTCACCAGTGGATTTCAGTAGATCCACCTCTTCTGTCCCCACTCTGTCTCTCACCTCCCCCCTCTGGCCTACACCCCAGTTCTGCTACGCAGAAATAAATAAAATCCATAAAGAAAGAAGTATTAAAAAATAAGGCCTTTCTCAGACAAGCAAAAACTGAGGGGGTTCTTCCCACTAAATTGACCTTAAGGGAAATACACAAATAAATTCTTTAAGTTGAAATGAAAACAAACTAAACAGAAAAGTGAAAACACAAATAAACATAAATCTCACTGACTCAGGTAAATATAGACACATGCAATTAATGTAATACTGTAACAGTGGAATGGACATTTTAATCTCAATATTAAAAGCCCAGAGTTCTTTTTTTGTGTGTGTGCAGAAGAGCTGGGGTACAGGCCAGAGGTGTGGGGGGTAAGAGGACTCCCCAGAGACAGAGTGGGGAGCGGAACAGGTGCATCCACTGAAGTCCACTGCTGAGGGGAGCAGCGGGGAGACAGGAGAGGTCTGCTGCGCCTTGTGGGAAGCTCCCTGGCCGGGGACGGACTCAGGCAGTGGCGGCGACAATGCTGATTCTAGCCTCTCTAGGCCCCGGGAGGCCCTGATAGGTATGTTTTAATGGATTCACAATAAAGCAGCAAACTGACTGTAAGAACACAAAGCCAAAATATGTGACAGATGAGGAAAACTGTAGAGATCTTGTATGCAATTAAAATCAAGTTGATATCAATACAAAATGGAAGGTTTAACTACAAGATATTTTATACAAACCTCAAGCAAACCACAAAGAACTAAGAGACATGAAAGATAAAAGTCCAGTAATATGATTAAGGCAAATCACTCCAAAGAGCCTTCTCAATTGCACATGGAAAATTCCCCAGGATAGGTCAAGTGTTGTTAAAACAAGTCTTATAAATTGAAAAGACCGAAGTCGCTGCTGAAGCAGCACAGCAAAGCTGCTCTCGCACAGACACGGGTGGAGAGGACCGGCTCTCCCCACAGAACGCGTGAGGGGCTGGGACCACTTGCTACCCGCAAAGGGAGGCTAACTCAGTGGGCAAAAAATACCATTCCGGTTAGATCTGATTTCCAGATCAACAGCGGACAACATCTTAGCATTATTTTTTTTTTAAAGATTTTTTATTTATGTACACAAGCCGGGGTACAGGCCAAAGGCGTGGGGCGGACAGAGGGTTCACCAGAGACAGAGCGGGGAGCAGAACAGGCAGATCGTTGGAAACACACTGCTGAGGGGAGCAGCAGGGAAGCAGGAGAGGTCTGCCGCGCCACATGGGAAGCTCCCTGGCCAGGCATCGAACTCGTGTTGCTGCTGCCGACAGCTCCACAGTGCAGCACTCAACCGCTGCGCCCCCAGGGAGACCCCGCCTTAGCATTATCGTGCCTCGTGCAGCATTTGGGACGTGTCACCATCATCTCTGGCGTGACACAGGCTAGATCGGCTCTGACTAGGCCCCGGCTGCCCTTTCCTTAGAAATCTCTGAATTTCTACATTGCTTCAAGGTTTCTTTTGCACATCCACACACTGAATTCTTGCGGGCAGGTGTGCGCGGGCATGGCGGTGCGTGGGCGGCTTCGCGGGCGAGACCGTGCCCCTTGCGAGGAGGCCGCCCCAGGTCAGTCTAGAGGGGGGCTGGGCGGGGAAGCCGCGCGGCCGAGGGCAGGGCAGGCGGGACCCCCAGCTGCAGCTGGAGCGGGAACACACGGGGCTGGCCGCGCTGGGGTCCGAGCTGGTCGCCCTCTCCAACCGTGACGGGGCGTGCCAGAGAGGCCGTCGTCCCTCGTGGCGAAACGGACACCGCTGGCCCGGACGAGGAGGAGCTGGGTGCGGCGGCTCCGCACCCGCCCGGCCAGACCCAGCCGCACCCGCAGCCTCGGCCTCCGGAGGCTCAAAACCATCAGACACACGGCCCGGCTCAGCTTCTCCTCGGGTCTGTCCAATGTCTCCTGGACATCCCGGGGACCAAAAGGGAAGGGGCTTCTAGAAAAACCAGTTTGAGCGTCGCCACCGCGGCCCCCGATAAAGTCCCCAAGAACTGGTCCCACAGAAAAGACCTCGGAGGAAATCTGTCTAAAATGTAGGTCGGTCAGTCAACGGATTTTCCGCAGTGGAAAATGTTTGAGATTTCACCTTGAAAAATAAAACTAAAAGCTATGAGAATAAATTTTATCTCAGTTAATAAAATGTCATCGTTCCTAATTTCAATTAAATGTTAATTTTTTTAGGAAGGGCAACACTGTATCAAATGCTGATTCCCTTTATCTCAGATAATTTTTCAACAACAAAATAGGTAACACAGAAAGCTCTCAGGTCACTACCGCAGCAGGATGACAACGAGGCTCAGATTCGAAAATACCCTGGAGACGCTGCGAGGCGATCATAAATTTCCTCTCGCTCCCTGGCCCGCAGAGCGTCTTTTTGAGGCGTCCGCGGTGCTTGTCTGCATCGACCCCCCATTGTTTTGATCTGGTCTAACTCTGCTGTATCATCAATGGATTTGCCTGCAATTGATCAGTTCTCTATAATTATCTCCAGTGGCTTCAATACCCCTGCATCTTGTGATGACGGCGCCGCTGCCCGCACGTAAGGGCTGAGCTACAAAGACACAGGCGGGGCCAACCCACGGTGACAAGCTGAGGGGCGCTGGGGGGCAAAGTTTACAGATGTTCACCTCAGTTGTGGATACTGGGTCACGATCGATTTGTTCTCACGCGGTAGCTACGAGGCGTGGGTCAGGCACGCTCTCTAATAGTGAACACCCCCAGAAGCCCGTTAGGGATGAGATATCAACTCTTTCTTATAAATAGGAAATTTCTAGGATGGGCAAAATGATTCTTTTACACACTGACAGTGCATCTCACATAGCAGTCTTCAGGTCCAGAAAATCTTACGACTCCTTACTTTTCCCAATCCGATCATATCAGTGTAGATGCCTTCCTTATTTCTTGCAGAAATGGGGAAAAAAATGCAACTACTAAGTTCAAGAGTAGAAATGTCCCACAGACCCTCACACTGGCTTTCTTCATTCCCTTTTGGTAAACAGACTCTAAAATTATTCATCTGTGATGTCTGTAATTTGACTAATCAAACAACTTTTAATAAATAGGAAATTTTCCAATTTCTTCTATCATTGCAATACTCACCTCCCACTAGAAGCAGGTCACCATCATGTAAACGCTTTTACGTTCCAGATCACTGTGTATCTTTGTTTTCTGAAAATGACATCATCTCCGGGGCATTTCAAAACAGAACCTAAGCTAACAGACGCCTGCCAGGAGATTTTAAAGGCCATGTGATTTGCAAGCTTTGGGCTTGGCCGAGAGAGTGAGAAAATTTGCTTTCAGAATTCCAAACGCAAGTTTTGAAAGTATTAAGAGATGCTTGCAAGAGTGCCCCAAGAATTTAAACCATCAGCGACGGAACAGGGAGATGCCCAATGCGGCCCCCCTCCTCCTGCCCGGGGACAGCAGGAGACTCAGGGCTGAAGGGAGAACGCAGAGGCCACAGTTCTCTGACTCTGCCTTCCCCAGGGGACATCCCAGCGCAGAAGGGCCACGTCCTGCAGGCGGCCAGCCTCTCCCAGGCCTCTGCTGAGCGCCAGGACGCTCATGCGACGGCAGAACAGCGAGGGCGGTCAGAGTCTCGGCCGAGGTGTCTGCGTCCAGCCTGTGCTGGGGAAGACAGCAGGTGCATCTCGCCAAGCAGGGGTGCGGGCAGCGGGCAAGCTGGTGACGGTGCCAGGAGAAGCTTCGCACTTAGACCAGGGGTGTAGGAGGCACGAGACTTGCTGACAGAAGCAGGATGGGCTGGCACCGTAAGCCAAGGGTGGTCAGAACCTCAGGAGAGGGCATCTGGTCTAAGTCTGACCTCTGTGGAGGGTCAAGGGCAGGAGGAGCAGACGCCATCCCTGTCCTGCCGCCCGGGGCCCAGGCCCTCTCTGCAGAGAAGGAACGAGGCGGGAAAGGGGGGGTCTTAGACGGAGCTGCCTGCCCACCCCAAAGTGCCAGCGCTTTAAAGATGACTGGGACTCGGAACGAACAAGCGTGATTATTTCCCGAAATCCACTGAGACGGGACCTCACGCACTGTGTGCTGAGTTGCTGAGAAACAACGCTACAAGCTGGCTCTCAGGTGTTTTCTTGCTGGTTTTCTCCATCACGCCATGTTGGTTGGATCTAGCAAAGTTCCATCTGGGAATTGATCCAAGGGAAGTACTGGCCACGCAAATTATTTGTCCACCAGAATGTGAATTACAGCTCTTCAAGATACGGTAAAGCTAGAAGAAACCTAAACGGCCACGAGCAGGAATTTGCGGAAACGAAGTGGTGTGTTCACAGATGGGAACAGCATTCGGCTGGCAGAGGGAGGCTCTGGAACGTGACGTTTCAAAGACTTTACCAAAATTTCACCAAGATGACTTGGCCGGTCATAATGAGGACGGAAATGCTCAGCCGCAGGTTCCCGCAGGTGTGTAACGTGTGTTCTGCCGCCACCAGGCGCTCGCTGTGAGGCGAGCAGGCGACCCGCACATCACGGCACAGGTAAGATGTGAACGGCTTAGTTCGTTTAGGAGACTCGGTTTCAGTAAGTCTTTTTTCAAGTCGGTGCTTCACTAAAGAACCTTTATTTTAAATGTACCAACTTGTTTGAAATAGCTACATCAGCTTGGAAATTCTGTGAGCAGCGAAGATATAAGCTTACCAGTCACTGCTTCATTATTTTCAACGAGAGATAGAGTGATATTAAGATGTTCTTACTTTGGAGGGCTGCTGTGAGATGCAGCAGGCTTTCTCTAACTGAATTACAAGTGAAACTACTAATGCTTGGGGAATAAGGGTGCTCTTTAATTAAATATTCCATTTTGCTCAGAGTTATCACATAAACTATATGTGATTTTCATCTACAAACTATGTGAAAAATAAAAAAGAAATGCAGTAAAGCCAAGAGCTGGAATAGAGCACACTTCACTTCTGATCGGTTTTCAGAAGCTTCTAGTTTCTCGGGGTCCTGGGAGAGCGAGTGTCCTGCCCGCCAGACAGCCCGGCAGACAGCCCGCCCAGCCCCTGCCCGCTCCTGTCCTCGCGCGGGCTCCGAGGCCTCCGCCCCAGGCCACAGCACAGCACTTCCCGTCCCTGCGGAGCAGCAGGCGAAGGGCGCTCTCCTCTGGCTTGCAGCCGGCACTCTCTCGAGCCCTCCAAGAGCACAGGCGGCGCTCTGCTCCTCTACGGACACTCGCCTCATTACGGGGGTTCACCGCCTGGCCTCCTCCAAACCTAAGCACCTTCCAAAGTCTGCACCTCCAAATGCCATCACATCGGGGCTTCACTCTGAATTTTCGAGGGGGGCACAGATGAGTCCACAGGCCCTGCAGACTTGACAGAGGGAACAGGGACAGCGGGGAGGGGCGCCACCAGCACAGAGTGGCCGGCTGCCCCAAGCTCAGCGGCCCCCGCGAGCCAGGTCCACTGCCGACAGCTCCTGTGCCCCCTACGACAGCTGGCTGCCACAGGTCGCAGCGACCGGCCCGGACTGCAAGCGCCGGGGAGAGAACTCGCACCTGCAGCATGTACTGTCTTGGTGTCTACAGTCTAGTGGCATCGTCTATTTCTCACAACATCAAGTGTGGATTCAGAGGGCTACCGTGTTTCTGAATTTTCTGGTTGTCACCCATTCAAATGTACACGAATTTAGCTCAGTCTGAGACGGCAGGTTTCTCCTCACACGGCCTCCCTGTCAGGTGAGGTCTGATCGGAGCATTGCGCTGACGATGCCGGCTCACCTGCCGCCGCGCACCTGCCTCCGGGCCGTCAGCTCTGCAGAGGCGCAGGCCGCGCCGGGGCATGGACGAGCCGTTCCTCGGCTCCCCGTGGACATATGCTTTACATACAAAGAGTTATTTCGAGTCGCCATATGCGATCCATATTTAAATGTGGAAGCGGAGCCTCACAGGAGAAGTATCAAAATAGCACATACAAACATTTACTGTTTGTGCCAGTAAGTGGATCTTTAGCAGAAAACTCAACATCGACCATATGCAGCTCGGCTCTTCAGGGGGCCGAAACGCGGGCCTGGCACGCGGGCAGCCCGGGCCCGGCCGCCTCCAGACGCGAGGGCGCCCCCGCCCCTCCCGCGGATCGTGCGCACCAGACGCAGGCAGGGGCGGGCACCAGAGACGCCCCGCGCGCAGCCGCCAGAGGGGAGAGGGCGACCGCAGGGCCCTGCGGGGCCAGCAAACGCCTCTCGGCCAGGCGGGGGCGAGCACGCTGAAAGGACACCTGGGCGTCCCCACCGCTGGCCGGGGGTGCTGCTAGAGAAGCCGCGGGGCTGCCCTCCTCCGCCCTCCCCCTTCTCGCCGCCCGAGTCGCCGGCAACCGACAGGCGGGCGCGTCTGCGCTGGCTGCAGGGCTGCTGGGGCCCAAGCGGCGCCCACTCTGGCTGCCGCGCTGCCCACGCTCTGGTGACCATCTGGCGGCCGCGGGCAGGCAGCTCCCGGAGACCGGCTGATGGCACCTGCGGCCGTGGCATGCGTCCCCCAGAGAGACCCCGTCTGTTTCTCCTCTTGCAAGGAGTGACCTCCACCTGCGAGGACCCAAAGGACCACTGGCCTCCGCCGTGCCTGTCGGGTTCCCACTGCACCCCAAGTGCCGAGACCAGGGCAGAGAGCATCAGCCTTGGCCCTCCAGCAGCCCCCGGCTGGCCGTGTGGAGTCCACAGAGACACCCCGACCTCTGCACAAAAGCGTCCCGCAGGGCTGGTGAGCGCTGGGCGGGCGTGGTGCCTGGGCTGCTGTGCAGAAGCCTCGGGCCGACCGCTGCGCACTGGCGCTCCTGGCCTGCCCCTGGGTGACCAGAGGCGGATACTGGGCTTCCCGGAGTCGGGCCAGCCGGCCCAGGGCCTTGCTTCCCCTAAACGGCAGGGACGGTGACAGGCACACGCCCTCTGCACCCCAAGTCTGTCTGACTGGGGTCTCTATTTTCACTGTGATCTGAATTAACCTCTGGTGAGTTATTTCACACATTGGAGGGTCAGCTCAGCTGCCGCGGGCAGGAGTTACAGATTCTTCCTCCCTAACTGCCTCCCAAGTCAGGAGAAGAGAGCGATTTCATTTAGGTTCATCACGAGGGGAAGGTTTAATTTCATAAATCCAAAGACTGATGTTCAAATGATGCAGATACTTTTGTAGCGAGAGGTTATTAGAAATAAGAACATTTTAATGAGCATCTTGAAATCATTTGGACATTCTGGATAAACATACACATAATTCTGAGAAGTACAAGGAATAAATGCCCGTGCTGGATGTGTGTCTAAAATGCAGAAAGAAAACCTAATTTGATGTCTTTATATACAAAATAGAAAAATTAGAAATTCAACAGTTTCGGTTAATATATTGTCTTTACTGTGTTTCTTGGAATTGCCCATCAGCCAGTGCATAAGAAAAACTTAGGTTATTAAAACCGAAAAAGTAAATCAAGAGGAAATACTCAAATGTAATTAAAACTGTAAAACGGAACAACAGAGGAATCACCCGAACGGCAGCACGTGACAAGCTGGTGGACGCGGCCAGCCCTGGACAGGGCACCGCACGGGGCAGGGAGCGTGTCCGCAGCGAGGAGACAGCAGAGACCCATTTGCGCGCCCCGGGGGCAGGAGTGCCCTGGCAGACGGCGGGGTGGGGGTGGGGGCGGCTGCTTCTCCCGCCCCATCCGCGACCCTCTCCCGCGCGGCGGTAGCTCGCCCGACGCAGCCCAGGCCGGTCTCGGCCTCTGTGGGGACTGTCGGTCCCTCTGCCAACAGACGCTTGGGGGGACCCACTCCTGCTTGTTTCTGGCTCCACGGCCCGAGACCCGGGGGGCTGGAGGACCCCGCGCTGTGCAGACACAGGCGCCGGGGCCCTTCCACGGGTCTCGGCCAGCGGCAGCAGAGGCACAGCCGGCGAGGGCCGGAGGAGCAGCGCGGGGCTGACGTTCCCGCCACACTTGCCGGCCGATCTGCCACTCGTGGATGCCGGGCGGTGGTGACGCCCCACAGCGCACCGCCAGGGCAGCAGCAGCCGACCTCGCCGCGGCCCCTCCCTGCCGCTGACCAGCGTGGCCGCCTGAGGCGGGCCGGCCACTGGCCTGCGAGGCCTGGTGCCGAGTGAGCGGTCAGAACTGTGGTCGGACTCCGGGGGGACCTGAGGGGCCGCCCGGACAGAGCAGCCTCCTCGGCCAGGCGGCCGTGGCGACCCGGAAGGGAGACGCGCCCGCTCTGCAGCCACACTGCTCCGGTCATCGCCTCGGCCGCGCCGCGGCCTCCCTCCCTGCTGCTGACCCCGGGCCGAGCGAGGCTTGCAACGATGCGCTTTGGCAGGACAGCCCCGGCGGAGGCTCCTTCAGGCTGGTCAGCAGATGGGGCGGTGTGGCCGCAGCGCTCCCACCGAGCGGCCGCTGTGCACCCCGGCTGGGGGGGCAGCTTGCCCCGGGGAGGGAGGGGTCCGAGGAACGCAGCGCCATGAGGGTCTCGGTGCGTCACGCCCCAGGCCGAGCCGCCGGGTCGCCGCAGCGCGCCCGCAGCTCCCACAGTCCCCTGCGGCCGTCGGGGCCGCGTTAGACCGGCGCCCGCCCCCGCCCCTGGGATCCGCTGTCGGGATCCAGCTCTGCGCCCACGCGCCGTCTGCGGGGACGCAGGAGCCGGCTCTGCAGTCGGACAAACTCGCCACCTTTGCTCCTGGGGGGAGAACGCTGGGCGCCACGATCGGGTTTCCTCAGCTCAGGCCGCCGGGGAGCAGGGCCCGGCCCTGCAGGGAGGCTGCGGGGCGCCCAGGGGCTCCCCCAGCCTCGCCCACCCCACCCGGAGCTCCCGCTGACCACACCGCCCCCCACATGCCCGCCCAGGCGTCCCCACAGCTGCCGACTCGCTTCCAGTGACGATGCCCGTCTCGTCGTCACCCCGCCCCGAAGCCTGCTGTCCAGTCGGCGCCTGCTCCCCAAACCTGCGCCCCAGGAAAACTGCTCTCGGGGCTCGACGCAGATCGACGCCGTCCCTGCCGCGGAGGCCGCCCGTCTCCCTCACTCCTCTGCCCGAGCGCTCGGCTCCTCGCCCTGCCGTGGTCGCTCGCTCACGGCCTGGGGACCCGCGCTCCGCGCCGCTCCGGCCCGGTCGTCCCCTCCCCGCTGAGAGGCCTCTCCCAACCGGCCTCTGACCGCAGAAGCGCAGGCGGGCGTGCCCCAGTGCAGGCCTTAAAGGTCAGAGGTCCTGCGGCCTCTCCTTTCTCTTTATTTATTAATAAACACCACAGGGGGCTGCACGCGCGGCCTCACTGTGAAGCCCGACGCTAAAGGCCAAAACCCGACATTGCAGAGCGCGACAGGAAAGCGCCCCAGCCCCACCCCCGCCGGGGCCAGAGAGGCTGCTCCAGGCAGTGATTTTTGTTTGCAATTTCTCTTCCGGCTGTGCGCTGGGTCCCCCCGCAGCGCGTCTCCCTGCGCTGGCTGCGCCCGCTCCCCGCGCCGGGATTGCAGTTTCTGTTCCCTCATCTCTACCCCGAGTCACGGCGACCAGCTCCACGCTGATTATCTCAGCCCAGGTCCACCCTGGCTCTGGGCAGACGACAGCTCGCTCGGGCCTGGCACTTTCTGCTCAGCGCCGGGCAGAGACTTGGAGCCCCCCCGCAGCCGCGCCTGTCCAAGGTGGGGGGCATCCGGGCCTCTCCCCGCCCCCCTGCAGGCCCCAGGCCCGTCTCTGCGGCGCCCACGGCCTCCTGGCGGCTCTGTCTGGTCACGCCACGGCCTCCTCTCGGGCGGCAGGCTTTCGTGTTCTCGGGCTGCGTCTCCTCAAACCCTCCACTGGGAGAGTGAGGCTGCTTCTCAGTGTTTCCTGGTCACTCCCGGAGTGCTTCGAGGTTTGTCATTCATTATAAATGCAAAAGAGGCCTTTCCTGCGGCACAGGAACTTTCCCAGGTCCCGTTTCTCCTACAGCCCCCTGTGCCACAAGCCCCTTCGCTCATCTGGCAGCTGGGCGCGCCCTCGGCCTGCAGCAGTGGCGGGCCGGCAGGCTGGGCCGGAGCAGGGCTGCCCGCCCTCCCCTGGCTGGGACGCTGGCTGAGGGCCGTTTCGGACGTCACCTGGCCGGCCGGGCAGTCGGACGCGGCTTTATTCCTTGTCAATGTGAAGACACACTTAGTTTTCCTGTTAGAAGCGGGAAAGCAAAAGCAGCTTCCCCGACGCCCCTTCCTGGTCATTCCTGCCCTGCTCCCTCCTCACGCTGGTTCTCTCCCAGCGGGTGCCTTGCCCGCAAGCCTCGTGGGCACCACCTCGCGCTGTGCGTCCCTGGTTGTCACGGAGACGGAGAGCGAGACGGAGCTGTAGCGAGGTGCGGGACGAGCAGCGGAGTCGCCTTCGTGTTAAAGAGGAGCCGACGAGGGTCAGGAAGAGAGGAGAAGGGGAGGCGCGGATGGCTCGCCAGTGCGGGAGAGCGTCCGCCCGCTGAGGAGAGGCCCGTGGCGCACGCCCTCGCTCCCGCTGATGGGAAGGAAACCCTGCTCTGCTCTCTCTGCAAAGCCATCAGCAGTCCTGATGCTTGCTCAGAGCCAGGGGTGCGTCAGCCCCACTCCGGGGCTCCCCCGCCCTGAAGCTGTCCTCCCCCTCCCCAACCTCCCGTCACCCCAGCGGGCCCCACCTCTGGGAACTGGCTACAGGGGCACAGGCAGCCCTGGGCTCCCATCACTGGCCTGCCCTCCTCCTGCCCCGACGCCTCCCCCTCGCACAATTCTCCTCGAGGGCCACCTCCCCGCCTGCCCAGGACGCTGGACGCTGGCGGTCCCTGCCTCGCAGCCTCGTGTCCAGCCACGGCGCACAGGCCGACCCAGTAAATGAAATCCCCGCGCAGCCACACCGCGCCCCAGGCCCAAACGGGTCTCAACAATGTTACAATAGACCAAGTAACAGGAACAACAGCGGGTGGCTTTGACGCACAAGCGCTGGGCTGGAGCTTCCCCTGGGGGCAGCAGGCGGCCAGGAGTGGCTGGCGCCAGGGCCTGGGCCCCCTCCGCTGCTCCGGATGCGCAGGGCGGCTGGACGGGCGCAGCTGGTCTGCTCCCAGTTCACCCGTGCTCCCCACAAGTGCGCCCCAGAGCGGAGAGTGGGTCCGGCTGCGCTGGGGCAGTTCCCGCACGGCCAGCTGGCCCTGCTGCCCCCCCTTTCCCGTCTGCCCCCTCTGTGCCTCACGTGCTCCCAGCGTCTCCACTTAGCGTCCACACAACGGCCTCGTCCGACTCCCCGTGTCGCTGGAGGAGCGGCCCTCTCAGCGCCCAGGCCCCGAATCGGCCACAGCAGGACCGCCGGCCCCGGGGCCCAGGGCGCTTCCCCGCCGGCTCCACAAACTCACCGGCAGTTCTCCTCCGCGGCCATCCAGCGATGAGGCGGTCAGGCGCTTCCCGGAGCCTTGGCAAACCCAGAAATCAATTCAGTTTCGGGAGTTTTGAAGAGGGGGCCTGACCAGCGCCCCGGGGGGCAGCGACGCAGGCGGAGCCAGATGGGCCTTAGGCCTCCGGGAGGGAGCCGCCCCGCTCAGCCGCTCCGGCCAGCCCCTGGCCCCTGAGCCTCGCTCTCTTCGGGCGGGACCTTGCAGTGGAGTAAACTCAGGCTCTGCGCCCCAGACAGTGCCTGAGGCCACGCTGCACCTCGCCGCTCCGGATGCGGAGGGCACAGGAACCTGGTGGGCCTGGTGGGGGGCGCGGGCGCAAGCCCTGCGTGGGCGGGGCCTGGGGGCGGCGGCCGGCAGCTGTGCGGCCTGCGCTCAGGACTCAGCCAGGCGCTGTCCCCGCGGCCCTGGGGGAGGCGCAGGCCTCCGCCCTTCAGTTCCCCTCTGTTGTGCCAGCAGGCACAGAGCAGATTCCCTGTGACTCAGGCAGACGGGTCAGGATGAGTCCCGGAGCCCTCCATGGATTTTGCAGGCTTTTAATTATCTTCCTGTAGTGAGGCAGCCGGTGCCAGGCAGGCAGGGGTTCGGGGGTCAGGAGGCTGGGGCTCCGCGGGG